>JACFYI010003620.1:49975-76277 GCA_014898755.1 Handroanthus guayacan | reverse complement strand
ATATAGATATTTTGAATGTATTTATTTATTCTTTTTAAAGTTTTAAAATTTAAAATAATTCATTGAGATATTACCTAAAATTTATTAAAATTTTATATTATTATTATGTTAATAATTAATTATATTTACTAATCCTTCTTATACATTTAAAAGCATGTGCAGACATTATCTTTTACAATTTTATTATTATTAATGACAAATATTTCGATATAATTAGTAATAATGTTGATTTTATTAATATATATATATAAGATAATATTTATATGCGACATCTATGTACCATCCATTTGAAAATACTTGAAAGATATTGAAAATTGAAATACAAGCACAAATTTAAATTGATCCGACAAAGAAAAGGCAAAATTGAATTTTATACTTAAAAAATAAATTCTAGTTTAATAATTAATATGATTGTTAATTGTCACACATGATTGTCAAATAATTAGTAGTCGTGTGACCTTTTTTTTAGGTGCAATTGAATTCTTAAATTAATATATGAGATCAATAATGTCCAAAAATTAATAACTAGCAAGAAAAATCCCCTAGCAAAGTTAACAAGTCTGCTCTTCAATAAAAAAAGGTCCACACACACTAGGTAGGAATTGAATTTATAACATCTTGACTAATGCAACTAAATTTATCTTCTACAGAAAGAAATTGTTTCTGAAGGAAAAAAAGCCTATATTCTTAAAATAAGTTGCCAGCTTTCTTAATTTTCTTATTATACTGAATAGGCTTGAACTCCGTAATAGTCTTATAAATGTGCAAATAATTGAAATAAAAATGATAGTTTCAAATTATGATTTTAAGAGTAAAATTCAATTATATTATTTTATAATTTCCTTGACTTAAATTGATGCTTTTGTATTATTGAATTCGATAAGAATTTTAAAATATCAAAAGTTTAAATTCAATGTTGTTTTAAACATTTTGAAAGGATGTCAAAGTGGGGGAAAAAATTTTGAAATATTCTACACATGGATCAAATATTAAATTAATCATCAATTATTATGGTCCAATGATGTATCGTTAATACTTGCCTAAGAGTACATTAATAAAATTATAGTAAGTGTTAATACGGTGATCCTTCAAACAACGTGACAAACCTTAAAACATAACTCATTTTACTATCATAGTACTTCTCCATGAGTCTCAATAAGTTCTTTCAATGGACGGTAAGATCCACTTATTGAAAATAAAATGTATTCCTATTGTAGTTCGAACTCTATTAGTCAATAAGGTGGGGGTTAAAACACTAACCTCCCTTTAAAGGAAATACTTTTAAGAGAAGTTGGTGTCAATTTATTCAAAGAGTATCGACACTATCAATCAGTAAGGTGAAATCACATACACACACACACCCAAATGTCAATGTGTTATGCAATAGTTTTTTTTCTCCCTATAACTTCTTTTGTAATTGAAGAAGATAACAGAGAAGAGTAAACAAAAAGAAACTGATATTATGATTGAGAGAAGAACAAGAACAGACTGAGTACAAAACAGTTGAGGGAGCCTCCGTATTTGTAGAGAACAGACTCTGACATTTTTCCGATGTGAGATCCTAACACTCCCGTTGCAATAGAATTCAAATTGAGGGAATTAAATTTAATCCAAAACTTCTTTATTGTAATTTCATGAAAAATTAAAGAAAAGATATCCGCAAGGAATTTTAGTGATTACCATTCTCATTGAAGAGCAACAAAGTTAGGACTATTTATAGAAGTCTAGTCATTAACTAAACAGAAACTAAACTGAAAAAATGACAATTTCTCTCTATTATTTAAGAAAACAATAATTCTTTAATTTTTTTTCTTTTAAATCTAATTCTATCGGCATTTCAACACATAAGATAAATTTTGTTGTATAGTGTAAATGTTATTGGTTGGCAGGTGAGCGTTAAGGCTGAGATAGAGGAGAAGGACCAGCCTCATACGGGACCCCTACTAACTAACTCGACTTCATCCTAATTAAAGGTAACACACTGACACCTTCCTTTTGGTAGTTCCTCACCACCTTTACAATTTAAACCCATATACGAATTCAAAGAAAATGAATAAATAATTAAATAATAGTATTAAACAAATAATTCAAATTTTTTCAAATTCTACATTTCTTAAATAAATAAATAATAAAATTAAAGTCATGAATAAACTTCAAAAAAATATATAGTTAAGTAATAATTGCTATATATCTCTACGAACAAAATGAAGTTGTATGAAAAAATATAAAAATTAAGCAATAGAATAAGACAATTAATGTGTATTTTAGGATAAACATTTATTTAGTTTATAATAAAATCTTTAAAGTGATATATAAATAGGCCAATATCTATGAATAAATGCTTTTGTTTTAGCAATTTTCTACTAAAGGTAATTTGATTGCTCAAAATAATTTTGTTATATTCCTATTATTATTGTTTGTTATCAGTCGTTGAATTGAAATAAAAAAAGGAGTAACAAATATCATTTCTTTCTTATTCTTAGACATACCAAACAGAGGGTAAATTATAGTTAAATCATTCATTTTTTTTTCCTACCTTATTTCAAATTCTCGGTTTCCGATTCCTATCCAATTCTATTTCTTTATAATTCATATCAATCACACCCTTGTTCTCTATACATACAACCAAATTTATGTTTTTTTTTGAGCAATTTTACCAATTCAACCAAAGCAAATTCAAGGACGTTTCTAAAAGCTTGACTTTTGTGATGCTTCTTCTTGTCAAAATCTAAGACGACAAATAAATGATGATATAAATAAAACATTAAATTGCATGTTCACACTCAAAAATAACGTCACATGGGTATCTTCTTATCTTTGTTGTAACATCATAAAATTGACTGTATATAACTATATTGTATTTATATTATACGTCAAATTTAGAAATTAGAAACAAAAAATAATAATTGAAAATTAATTATTGTTGGAGGGGTGGTCCCTAATTAATTGTTGTTGAATTATTTGTGACATATAAATAAGTTTGAGGATGAGACAAGGCATTGGTGGTCCAATTTTAGATCAAGTCTATGTTGATCCTTTTTATATTGAATTATTTTCGGGTTAGAGCTATCTTTCACTTTTTTTTTTTGTTTTTTTGGCACTCATAAGTGCCAAGTGGAACTACTTGTTCATGTGCTTCAAATGTCCACACATAATTATTTTATTTCTATTATTCAATTTTAAATTTTATTTTATTTTATATGTTGCGGTAAAATCTTTGACAAAAATTAATTTATGAATTTGGATAAATAATGGGAATGCAAATTGCAACGCATCAAATTGGTGGGACCATCTGGAAGGTCAGAGGGGAAGACGTGACGAGTCAGAATCAACGGCTGAAAGGTGGGAAAGGGGGTGAAGCATCCAATGGGAGGAGGGCCTCCACGTGGACTGTAAACCAAGGGACAATAAATCCGTCGTCGCACCGTGCACGTCCACGCCTCCACTGCCTGCAACCAATCCCTGCCACGGTGCCACCCAATTTGACTCCACATTTTTACAGTATAATAATTTCTCGGCCTTTTTCTTTTATGGATGGTAACTTTAATTCTATTGTACAACGTATTAATGTCTTTAGTCTTTGAATATATTAATATATTTATATATATATATGTATGCATGTATTAATATATTAATAATGTAATAATTGAATATAATCGTTTCTTAAAAAATATTTCTTATGACACAAAACCAAAAAATTTTGATCTAGATCTAGTCATTTGAATTTTTTGTTTTACAATTTATTTTGAGTTCGTATCCAACCAAATTGACACGATTAGGAACTCAGGAAAATATAAATTGAGTTTGGGTCTAATTTTAATTTGCTATAACCCAATTTTTAGTTTTGAATCAAACTGCAACTGAAACCAAACTAAATCAACTTGAATTTAACTATATTAGTTATTTTATGGTATATTTTGTTGTTGTTGTTGTTGTTGTTTAAGTGATTTTAATTAAGCGGGGTAAAAAAGGTAAAATGGAGAAAAAAAAAAATAGTTTAAGTCATATTTACTACCACCTATTTTTATTATCTTCAGTTTTTCATTAGTAAAGGCCTGTTAATGAAAAAAGAAATCCAAGAATAATTATTTTGAATCAAATGAACATGGTGGTGATGAAATTCAGTAGATAAGTCGACTTAATGAAAATAAAGTCAAACCTTTCATTAAGGTAACCAATATGACTCGATTCTCATCATATTAGGCCATCATGTTATGTCAAAGTTAGACGCTTTCAAATTATTAAAAAATCGGATTAGTTTTGACTTCAGAAAATTATGTTACTCTCCCATCCAACTTAAAACGAACCCACCTAACCCCACCTTTTTGACAATCCTAATATGGTCCATGTTTTTTATTATCTTCCTATTTCCTTTTTCCTCGTTTATTAGAGTATACAATTGGAGTATTTCTTTTTCTTTGTTAGTTGTTCTTTTTAACTTTTTACGAGAGTATCTAGCTTGGCCTCATAGATCTTTTGATAATACAGAGAAGTGTTATCCCTTGGGTTTACTTTAGATTGGCACCCAAAAGGATGTTTAAGTTTACACTAGGCTACCTTCTCCAGCAAGCGTTGCAAAAAGGTCCTTTGCATGAGTCAAGTTTCTAAAGCAAAAGGCTTTGAAGCTCATTATGGTTATAATACATAGCATTTCTATCTCAATATCCGAAAAAAAAAAAAAGACAATTTGTTTTAATCAGCCTTCTTATCTCTTTTGATCAAAAAAAGAAATATAATATTGCGGATGGAATCTCGAATGTGGTTTGCTTTAATCAAAAAATGTGAAACTAACTAACTAACTAACTACGCCCAATTAATTTCAAGTATAATAGTTTGTTTCTAAGTAAGTCCAATTACTTTGGCATGATATATAATAAGAGTGACCACTAGAAACTTTTTAGTTTAAATAAATAATTATTGAAGTAATCAAATTAATACTTTCAAGTATACTATGGGAACACGATAAACTAAATTTTGATTGCTGAAATATGATAGGAAAAGAGATAGAATCATATTAATGTATTGTTCAACAATCATGCATTTGGTATAGAATTTATTGTGAAAAAGACATTTCAAAAGGGGGGAGAGGATATTTCAATATATCTCAACATATCAACTATTTCAAGAAATTGATTTCTCGAGTGTGGGACCACATTAGGTATTAATATCATCACCCTTAAGCAAGGGGCTTAGAATAAGGTATAAACATTGTGCTCCCACATATGACTCCAATGATAACCCAAAGCTATCATTGACATAGGCGTCCAATTATATTGAGGAAATGATTCACTATTACACATGGCCATCACATTCCACAAATGACCCCAATAATAGCTTGAAACTGTTGCTATCATAGACGTCTCATCACATTGAGGTATTGTTCCCTATTACACATCCTGACGGGATTTTTTTTCTTAAAACATGTCTCAAAAGGTGAAAGAATAGGCCTCAACATATGAATTATCTTAATTTTCCCAATTCTTCTGACGTGAGACAATATCATGCCTCAACATAAGTAGTACAAAGTCAAGAATGGAACTCTTTTTTTATCCCAAAGTAACTAAATTTTAACCGCATGGCATTATTTGGATCTTCAAGTGTAGACAACAAAACTATATATGACTTGAAAGCATATATACATCGCGAGGCGTTAATTGTGATGTGGCTGAATTGAATGGGAATTGAATGGAGGCGGGGAGGTGTGAATGAGCATACAGACCACTCTCACAGAGCATTGCTTTCAAATGACACAAATGTAAGGTCATTTTCCGCAATTAGTGGGGGTTGTCTTTCGGGACCATCTCATATATTGGTTTGCCCCACCTACAAGCAATACATGCACACACCGCCCTTTTCCTCCTTTTAGAATGGGGTATAAGTTCAACTATGTTGAATAGGGATAAAGGGTAGCTTTGGGCGTTTTTATTCTTTACTCAATTCTTTACATCACTTGGCTTATTAAAGGATCGATTTTCTAATGTTAGATTGAGCTTGTGACAAAGGAAGGACAATGTTTTAGTGATCTATGAGTAATTTGATAGTAAATTCATACACCTACCAAATTTACTGAGGCCCCAAGTCAGTAAGTTGACCTTACTTGGCCCCAAAAAATTTTGTTTTATTTTTTTCATATATAAATTATGGATAAGTCTTTTGTTCTATCTATACATAATTATGATCATAATGTGATAGCTAAATGATTGAAAACTACATAGATTTTTTGTTCACCATGGCACCAAATTGATTGAAATAGAATGAATGGTCGTATTCGAATGGCCTATTTTTTCAAGCCAGAATTTATAAGCTTGTGATGGATTAATTCACCTTGAAAACAAAAGCTCACAGGTGTTGATCTAGCTAAGACACCATATGATAGTCAAATTAGTACAAGATTAAATAAAAGATTGAAATGAAATTAATATAGTTGTAGGCAGTTAGAGTGATTAATGTAGCTTGGGTCCCATAAGATGTTATTTATAATGTTTTTTTGACATGTCTTTCATGCCTCGTGGTATCATTAAACAGTCCTTAATTATGATGAGTGTTGGGTCAAACTAACTCACACCCGGTCCACACATACCGGCCGGAAATCCTAGGGGCAGCTTGTGCGTATTGCTTTTTTTACTTGGGGTGTTTGTGTCAATTAATTTCATACTATCATGTCAGATTTTCACAGTATTTCACAGCAAAGAAGGGAAAAGTAAAGTGTGAAGTATTGCAGGATGAACAGACTGTTTTGATCGACTCGGAAGAGTGCAGTGAAGGGCAAGTTGCAGCCAATAAAAAATCATGAAAGCCGATCCCTCTAAGCCATGAGAGATGAGTTCTGCATTAGAGATGAGCTCAGGTCACAGTGAAAAATGACCCAAAAAGGGATGACCACAAACAAAATTAAAATGATGTCAGAGCCCAACAGCTAATTTAATAATGTCTGTTTCAGTGTTTCTAATTTGTTTTTACATTCGATGTACAGCAGTGAATTCATTGCACGCATGCAACTGCAATGGCTCAGTTAGAATGAAAAGGAAACTTCAAGAATATCATGCTATAGTTGAGAGATTTTACATATATATATATATAGAGTCACGTGTCAACCCGCTATAGGGGTGATTTTCTGCTATATCTTCTACTACTAATGTTATTTTCTTCCTCTAAGATTAATTGATATGGGATAATGAAATTTAATAATGTCCCTAGCTAACATTGTAGTTCTCTATAGGAATTGCACCTTATCAAAAGACACTTACGTCTTTGAGCTAGGTATTACAAATTAGTAAGGACTATCAAGTACTTTATTAGACATATAAATATATAACTTTAATATTATCTACAAATTAATAAGAACTGCTAAATTCAACATTAACTTATATGTTTCTATAATTTAATAGGACGACAAATTTAATATGACGCAGGAAAGAGCCTCTTAAGAGATTTACACACTTTACACTTTATTATAAGATGTTGATTTTTGTAAGTCTTTTTTGTTAAAGTGATTTAAATGGGCATCTTTTATATGATGGAAATGAATTTGCTCCCTTTTACTACGAAGTGTTTTTGTGATGGAGACAAAACCGGTTGGACTTTATTCATACTTTCATTTTGATTTAGAGTTTCAAAGTTTTAAAAAGTTGTCAGTGAGCCTCCATTGTTTACTAATATTTCAATTAATTAACATTGTGATAGTAATTAGTAAAATACAATAGATTATTTAGATAGCCAATAATGAAATTGAGAGAATGTTGAGCGAAAAGCTTGTTTAAAATATCTTACAAAATATTAAATCTTATTCTAAAAATAAATTGTTAAAATATTTTCATGAAATATGATTCCTTTTAATTCATATGATACTAGAAATGACAAATTTTATAATGTAAAGGATTCAAATTGAAAGTGCATATTAAGAATTTAGAAATAAGTTAGGAATTTTTCACTTTTTTAAAAGCCTTACAAGATTCTAACATTTCATTTTGAAAGCTAATGAGATTTTTTTTAAAAAAATTTTACCAAGTAGTTCATGATATCTTGTAAATTTATTTTCTTTTCTTTCTTCTTCTTCTTCTTCTTTTTTTATTTTTTTTGAGAAAAATCTGTATGTATATTGATAACTCAAAGAACATCCAATGCTAATGCATCCAATGTCTTGTAAATTTTTAAGCATCTTATAAGATATTTTGAAGAATTTAAACCTCAGACACCCACTAAAGCATGTGAACCATAATATTAAAAATCACATCCATACAGCGCCATGGTGGGACTAAGGCGGCCCAGGTGCTTGGCCATGACCTAATGGGCCGTCACCTCGTGACCCACACAAGCAGTTGTTTGCTTATTGGACCGAGTGAGTACATATTCTGAAGATTGTTTTTTCTGGGCCAGTTTACTTTGTCCAGTCTCTTATGTGCCATTTGATGATTTGATCTCATCTCCATTTTCTCAATGAAGCAGTGCATATTTCTAGATTCGTATTGGTTTCTGCCCTAATTCACTAATTTGGTCCTTTTAATATATATCATGTGATTGAAATGAGGATAATTGGGTAAGAATTCAGACATTTTTCTTTTCTTTCCTTTTTTTCTTTTTAATATAAATTTTGGTCTTGGTTGTGTACTTAGGAAATAGGTTGACCCTTGTGGCAACAATTATTTCCCAACTTTAGTTTATAAATTCCATCATGACTTCTAATTAAAAAGACAAAGAATTGACATTTATTTGAAAGATTTACATGGGTGTTTTCTTCATATTCATATCTTTTTAATTAAAAGGATATGGAATCATCTACCCATCAAGGAATATCATCAATCCTTTAAATCTTTTTATTTTTTCTTGGTGACATAACCTTTGCCAATCCAAGATTGCAAGGAAACAAAAAATCCATTTTTCCACTACTAAATCAGAAAAATAAAAATAAAAAATCACTCTAATATAACATCCAATAAAATTTTAAAAATCTAAAACATCTGGAAAAACAGAAAACCAGATACAAGTAACACTGCTACCAAGCAGAAGCTTCAATCCTAGGCTCAAAAGAGAAGGCACACACAAACTCTTTTACTTCACCATCATGACAGCACTCTGGCAATTCAACCCATTCGTTTGCACCCAAATCACACATTGCATAACTACAAACCTCCGCAGAGTTCACACAAACAAACATCCTCTGACCTGCGCCGGAGCAATTTATGTCCACTTTCTTGCCGTAAAACTTATGCGACATCGCCGGGGGCATTGCCGCTATCTGCCGCCATGATTGAATACTGTCATCCCAAGTCCACACTCGAAGACTGGCACTTTCAAGAAATTCAGACAGCAAAACGACGTAAATCTCTCCGCCGCACTCAACTAGATCAATTGAGTACTCAGAAAAAACAGGGAGTAACCTCGGATACTCGAAGAAGAATTTGCGTGTAAGGTTGCAGGTTACTACTGTCCCCGATGAGCTCAAGAAATACAATATTTCTTCGCCATTTTTAACAGTGAGAAGAGATGAATATTGCTTCGGTGGGCTTCTTTGTATGTCTGTTGACACCACATTGCCGCATTTGCTGAGGAAGTACTGCGTGCATTCATCGTTTGTTGATGAATCAATTGGGCTTTCGCTGTCGATTTTTCTTGTGAGGGCAATTTCGTCTTCCCATTGATTAATTTTGGAGTTGTACTGTCTGAATCTGAGGTGCGGGAGCTCGCCGGAGACTATGACAAGTTTTAAAGTTTGGGCATTTGAGATCATTCCGATGGCACGAACCGGTGGTTGTGAGTCGGGAAACGGCGGTGGAAGTTGGCGGCACGAGGCGGTGACGGGGTTGGTTAGAAAGAAACCGCCGTCTACGCGGCGGAAACAGATCAATCCACCGGAGGAAGCAACGGGGATGAATTCCACTGGAGGAAACAGGGGCTGCCGATTGAGTTTCTTCCAGTTCCCCTCCGTCGAGTCGAAGATTATCGGTTTAGCTAAATTGGGTTGAGATTCAACCATGAAAAACCATGGATCTCTGGATGGAACTCGAGAACAAGCCCGCTTAAAAGTAGCTGAATTTGCCACCGATTTCCATTTCTTACAAACTGAACTAAGGCGGAAAAAGGAAGAAGTTGGCAGCCATGAAAGAACTCTCTCAAGAAGGTCTTGATTGAGCTCGTTTAGTTGAAATCTTGAACTCCCATCTTCATCAATCTCCGACAGCTTTCTCTTGTGAGTTCTCACAACCTCCATTTTCTTGAAACTAGTGAGAAAATTGAAGAACTCACTCAAAATGATGAAGGGCTGGAACACAATGAGAAAAAATATAAAGAGGATTTGTTATGTCGAGCTAGGAAGTTTCGTGGGGGCTGCAGGTTTTATACTTTAAGATATATGGGTTTGGGGTTGACAAAGAGTAAAGTGAAAGAGAAAAAAATGATTAAGAATGTGTCACGGGTGGGGGATGGGAGGAAAAAGCAAAAGCCGAAAAGGTGTCGTTAGGGCGCTGAGCTGAAATGGGAATTGAATTCCAACGAGGAAAAAGAGAGAAAACGCCTTATCTGTGTAAGCTATCACGGCGCCGATGGGGTTTATGCTGACTTTTGTGACAAAAAGAAGGCAACAGAGGGACCCTATGTTAGCTTTCTTCGTTGCTCCATTGTTCTTTTGATGCGAGGAAAATGTACATTGTTTACAGAGAATTTTGCTTTTTTCCAATTTTATATTTGGAGTACACTAGCTGAGTGTGACTGTGATTCTTGTTTGCTTTGATCTGGAATGTCTGTTGGTGTTCTTGGAAGTGGGATGTAATGTACTCCATTTGACTTGATGATTTTGACTAGCGAGTTACAATTTCCATACATGTGATTGAAGTGTTTGAATTTTTATTGTGTAAGTAAACCTGAGTGGATGCTAGCACGGTTACGTTCAATTATACAGAAATATTATTATATGAATATATTTTAAAAATTAAATATATAAGTAAAATTAAATACATAAGTTAAATACAAGTAGAAATTCTCTAAATTATTATTCGACAAGCATATAAAATCATGAGATAGATGAGCATATATATATTACTGATTTAAATTTGATCCTACACCTCTTATATGAGAAGGGGACGTGATCTCGTTTTACCCAAACGATGATGACAACTCAAGTGAATGTAAACAATAAAAATCTGTTAAGATTATTTATAGGTTCAACGAAAATTCCTTGATATTAATGTTAATCAAGGCCGTAAAGAAATAAATTTTAGAGAGCAAACAATAATAAATAGTATTAAATATCGTAGTAATTATGTGAATTGCTTCCCCGAAGAACGAATATGCTTATGTGATTTTATAGGTTCAACTGAGGACATGATGAAAACATGTATGCAGTTGCATTGGAATTCAGATTCTAATAAGCCCAATTACTAATATGGTAAGAATATATCATTTTTCTCTCATTGGTTATGAATAGTTCTTTTTACTAACTTAGATCTTAATCAAGTGAAGAAGAGATAGATTCTTTTTTTAATCAATGACGTATTTATAATTTGATTGTGCGTATGCTCCAACAATTATTTTCTTCAATATCACAATTTAATCGAGGATTTGATGGAAATCTCACATGAGTCCTATCCATCCTTTTTTTTTATGGATGAGTCCTATGCAACAAAAAATCATGGCAATTTATCATCACAAGATTTTATTTATTTTCAGAGCATCATGCAACAAAAGAATGTCAAAGGGGTGGCTGACCTCTATAAAGTGAAACGTAGACATTCCATTCCCATGAAAAAAATTTAAGAATAAGAATTTGCTGAAAATTAAAAAAAAAAAAAAAAAGGAAAACAAAGTTGACAAAAATGAGGCTTGTGCTTCCCTTGAGGAATCTGACCCTCGTGTACGCAAATTTATCTTTTGGGTATTTTAATATTGTCAGATTTTGAAGTCAATGGTACAGCCTCAACTCAAGAATCCAAAGCTCTGACTTTTCTATGTGAAGTGTAAAATGGCTTTGGATGCTCGACGCTCACATAAAATAAATCATTAACAAATCACCAAAAGCCATCAATTACGCTCTCTTTTCTCGTGCCCTCGACAGCAGTTGTCTTGTCCAATGCCTAATTTTGGGACAAAAGTTGGTTTTGGCTGATATGTATAATCATACTTTAATTATGCAGTTTTAGTCCCCTTTCCATTAAACAAAGCCTAGACTTAAACAGCGGATAAATATATCAATAATTCTTACGTTTAATTTAATTACAAATTATCACGTTTGATTTAATTACAAAAATACTTATTGTGATGAAAAAAATAACAATAATGGATCCTAAATATTACGATTAGATTATTTGAAAATATAATAAATTGACTGAAGCATTAGGTATAGACCCTGTTAATTTAATGACCGGGGGTGCTACTGTAATTTCAGAAATCGTATGAGTGCTTTCGCAATTAGGTCAAACTTTGTAGTTGGGATCTTTAGTCTAAAATTTTGTTTCATTTCCTATTTTATATATATCTTAAGTCATACTAAGTGTGTTAAATCGTTCCTTATAAAAATATGACGTTGTCAATGCTATACACTTTATAGACATTCGTACAAGAAACATGAATTGAAATAGAAGATTTAGAGTGCAAATTTTAGGGATGTTGAGATAATTATCCCATTAAACAAGGCCTTCATCTGGTCGTGCTTTAATTAGTTGAGAAAGTGAAATATTATTTGAGTTGAGGTTTAAATTCGGTGCGACTAGATAAAATTTTTGGCCTAACAATCCATTTATTTCGATATAATCTAGCTACAATATAACTAATCCTTTATAAATTGCCACTGAGGGAGGATTTAATATGAAATAATTGTAAAGTCAATGATTAAATAATGAATGTAATATGTACAAAGTTTAAGAAAATAATAATTTATTAAAAAAATAATAATTTAGTACGTATAACCCCTAGAAAATTTTCAAAACACAAAGAGTCACAAGTGGTTCCAAATTGTTGCAATTATATATGCATGATGAATTGATGATTCCTTATGAATTTCTCATTTATCAAGTGATATGATTGGTTATTATAAGTCATTAATTCGTATCCCTATTATGAAATCTAGATTCACGGTTCGATCCTGTAAATCAATTGGGCTACCTGATATAGATCCTCTACAATTGAACCCAGCAAGTGGGCTCCATTTAGATTTAATTGGGCCTACCTATTATGCCAAGGCCCAATATCCAATAACCACTTTAGAGCTTCTTTTTAGTGCAGCTCAATACAGAGTGCTCCAAGCCCTTTACAAGGCCAGGCCTCATTTGCTTTTTAAGTGGGGTTAGTCTTGAAAATGAGGCCTCAGGCCTACAGTCGCCTTTCTCACGTGACAAAAAGAATTTATTATGTAATTATATCGTTTTAATAAATTAAAAAATTATTATAAGATTATCACTATATATGTGTCATGAATTATCAATAGTAATAATTTAATACACTAATAAGCCATATTCTAATAAACAAAACTTACTGTCATATAAAAAATATCATAAAAACGCAAGTTTTGTCATTTAATGCATTTAATGCATATTGTCAGTAAAAAGTATTCATAATTTTCAATTGTTCATATTACAGTGTTGGTATTGTCTCACATCAAAAAATTTTGAAAATATAAAACAACTAATGTACTGAACTCATTTCCTTTTATCGAAATGACTTTACAACCTAAAATTTATATCTTCATCAAGTAACATAATGGTATTTCATGCATACAATCACAAATTAGAGAAGAAAACTCCTTAACACTCCTACCTACTCACACACTAGGCCGTTTTCCTTTTCATCAGTATTTAATGCTAACTCCTCAAAAAATAAACAGCACATCATGATTTTTTTTTCCTTTTTTTTTATTATTATTATTTATGCATGTTTATTGACCCGCAACACCCCCATAATGTGCAAAGTAGGTAATTATTACTAATTAATCAATTAATATAACGTTGAAAATTATTTATGAAGCTAATAAGGAACTCCAAGTGTAACATTTTAAACAATACATACGCTAAATTAAAGACGCTTATTTAATTTTCATCTGTCACACTCTGCTAATTAATGTCTGGATCATAATAATTATTTAGTGTTTAGGTGTAATTAACCTTTCAAACATTTGATTAGTTATCCTTGGATCCCACAAGCTACCCTAAATGTCCGCCCTCAACAACCGTCTGTGTTTTTCCGAAGAGGATGTAAAGAAATAATAGAAAGTGATATGAGTAAAATCAACAGGTAAAAAAGATTATTCTAGTGTAATCCCTTAGATTTTTTTATTTTTTTATTTTTTTGATAAGAAATTGAAATCCATTAAACAAAAGATCAGGGAATCAACAATGGGTAAATCCCCATCACAGAATACATTAGTGGGCAAGTCATCTGGGGAGCAGATATATACCAAACCAATTAGACTTTTTGCCTCAGGTTGCAAGATTATGGGCTGCCCTAATTCCTTAGATTAAAATTTCATTATGTCACATTGTATTATATGCGATCCTATTATATGTATCAGTCATGCTATATATAACTATTTTATGAAAACAATTAATATATCCTTTCATTATATTCTAGACTTGTCTCATTACCAACGGCATGACTAATTAAAAATCGAAATTTAAGATCAAATTTCATTATCTAACACTTTCATATTAACTCAATTCCATAAGATCTTATGAGTTTTTAATTGATTAAGAATGATTTGTATCCTTAATCAAAAAGATAATAACAATTAAAAAAAAAACAAATCATCCAACCAAAAATGACTAGTAACCAAGTAATACCAAAACAATATAGATAAAGATGCATCATTTGACATTTTGGTTACGTTGACATTTTGAAAAGTATTGCAATAACACCTCATCTTACTCAAGATAAACCTCTATTTCTTTATGGTTTTTATAAGTGAAGTTATCGAATTTGCAAGTTACTTCAGAAAACTGGTTGGCGACATATCAAGTAATAAGTTATTAATTCAATTTAAATTATACAATTAATTTCTACAAATTTTCACTATTATTAAACTGCATTTTCGAGAACAAATTGACATATAAAATATAAAATATAATAATTAATTAAGTTGAATAAAACTGTGGCATATATCAGTATAAAGGACTCGATTCAGTTGACATAGATTACGCCACAAACCATGCGACCATATCAATATTACTATTTCAATTCATTAATATAATTTATTTATTTTCAAAGTACAAGATGATTAATAATGTTAAAAGTAGGAACTTATTAGAAGTAACTGGACAATGTATAATTGGCAGTATATAGCTGCTTTCCAACTCCCTCATATTTTAATATTTTTGTTTTAATAGATGCCTACTTATATTTTAATTTAGAAAAAAATGTAACTAAGCCACTAGAATTCTAAGCGATTTTGATTTACCACTTAAATAAAAAAAAGTTTCATTTTATCACCTAAATCTCGCAAGATTTTGCATAATTGCAATCTAAGTACATTTCCAGATAAAATGTTCCACCAGAATATTTTAAGAAATAAAGTATGAAACAACTCAAATTTCGGGTGACTTAGTGATATCTTCTCTTTAATTTCTTCGTTTGCCCTCAGCCCTTACAATCGCTACGAATATGTGTGTGTCTATATTGATTTATCCTCTTTGATTGAAAAAAGAATTTAATTTGTCTTTTTTTCAACATATTTGGTGTGAGTTTTATTTTTCATTTGAATAATTCTATGTTGTTGATTTCAAATAATCTGACTCAGATTGATGTCAGCTACATGTGTAATTCTCTACCTTGCAATATCAAAGTGAATGCGATTTGTTATGAACAAGTATGTGGGCTTTTTAGTCAAGAATCATCCAGAAAGTCTGCCAAAATAGATGACAATATAGGCCTTCTTAAAGAAAAACAATAGCACATCTCAATCAATAAATATTATCATATAATATGTTTCTAATGAAGTCAAATACACTGTTAAAATATTTGACGTTATATCCATCTCGAGTCAAATTTACACTCTATCTCATTATCTTGTCACTTCGAATTTTATGTATCTCATCTCCTATTTCAATTTGTACATGTGGTTCTAAATATGTTTTCGGTAAGTGCGAAGTTGTCTATTTGGGGATCCACTAACTTATAAAACAGCATACATAATGCATATAATATGAAAAGGACAAATTATAAAAGTAGTGCTTCACGACTTGCATTATCCAACTACTAATCTCTTCTAAAAAATAAAAATGCAGAGAACCTTTTTTATTTCAAAATAAACCCATATGTTTAAATTATTGCAATTTCAGATAACATAATTATTATATTTTATTCACATCCTAGAGCTACAAATATTCGTGCACAAGTGCAAGATTAGCAGGCCGGAGATTCTTCTCGTGGCAAGGGTTAGAAAGTGCAGTTAATTATTTTCTCTGGACTATCTTTCCCGCCACTTCTAGTTCTTATTCTGTTAATATTCAATAATAGCCCAATAAACTTCATATTTGCCTGAAATATAACAACAATTTTTTTCAATATAAAGATATTGTTAAAATCTTCAAAAAACTCCCATCCATAATTTTCAGCCATGGGAGAGGACAAGAAGATATTGTTCGGCAAATACGAAACAGGCGAGCTTTTAGGCAGAGGCACTTTCGCCAAAGTCTATCACGGCAGACATCTCGCGACAAACGAGTGTGTGGCGATCAAGGTTATCAAGAAAGACGAGGTAATCAAGGACGAGAAAATGATGGAGCAAATCAAACGCGAAATCTCAGTCATGCGCCTCGTCCGCCATCCAAACATTGTCGAGCTCAAAGAAGTTATGGCCACAAAGTCCAAGATTTTCTTCGTAATGGAATACGTTCGCGGCGGCGAGCTTTTGGCCAAGGTGGCGCGTGGGCGGTTGAAGGAGGATGCCGCACGTAAGTACTTCCAGCAATTGATCAGCGCCGTTGATTTCTGCCACAGCCGCGGCGTGTACCACCGTGATCTCAAGCCGGAGAATCTTCTTCTCGATGAGAATGAGGATTTGAAAATCTCGGATTTTGGGTTGTCGGCTTTGCATGAGCATCCGAGTAATGGGGGAGTACTCCTGCACACGCAGTGTGGCACCCCGGCGTATATTCCGCCGGAGGTTTTGAGGACGAAGGGGTACCACGGGGCTACGGCGGATATTTGGTCGTGCGGCGTTATATTATATGTGTTGTTGGCGGGTTTTCTTCCATTTCAAGAGGAAAATCTCACGGCTATGTATAGGAAGATTTACAGGGCGGAATATGAATTTCCTCCATGGTTTTCAAGCGAGTCAAAGCGTTTGATTTCAAAATTACTTGTGGCAGATCCGGGTAAATACTACAAAAAACTTATAATGTAAATGAAGAAAGTTAGGTAACAATATGAAACAGCCACTTACATATTTTATAGCTAACGATAATTTTTAAGCGACAATGATTTTTATTTTGTCATGATGTAGTTCAATGTGAGCAGTGACGCATTCTAGTGTATTTTTATTGGCACATGTATTAATGACAATTTATTAGAGAAATAATTTGTCACAATTAATTTGTGACATGTTTTCATTGTTATTATACATGTATGACTAATTATTAATAATGATAATTTAAACAAAATTTTTGTAACTACGATCACTACTAAAAATTTTGCCAACCCCTTTCTTTGCTAAATAGATAAAACACCCATGCTTTAGCACCTAATCAATTAGAATTGAGAATATTTTGTCCTATCTTTATCATCATAAGCATTTTCTTCAAACAAATATAGAACCAATTATATATCATTGATTTGTGACATCTGTCTATTTTTTTGCAGCCAAACGCCTCTCTATCCCGCGGATAATGCGAGTTTCATGGTTTAGAAAAGGGTTTAAAAGACCAAACGCCTTCTCAATGCAAGAATCCATATTCGAGAAATTTGACGAGGAGGAAAAATTCATGCACGAAACAATAAAAAAATCGCCGTCTTCTCCGGCATTCTTAAATGCTTTTCAGCTAATCTCATCAATGTCCACAGGCTTCGATCTTTCAAACATGTTCGAAGACCGAAGGAAAGCGGGGTCCACTTTCACTTCGAGATGTTCGGCCAAAGTGATCATGGGAAAAATCGAAATGGTTGGGAAGAAGTTTGGGTTCAAGGTTGCAAGAACGAAGAATTTTAAGATAAGGTTAGTGGGGCCCACTGAGGGACGGAAAGGGCGGTTGTCGGTGACGGCGGAGGTTTTCAAGGTGGCGCCGGAAGTGTCGGTGGTGGAGTTTTCGAAGTTTTCCGGCGATACTTTGGAGTATATTAAGTTTCGTGAAGAGGATATTAGACCTGCTTTGAAGGATGTTATTTGGACATGGCAAGGTGATAGTGTTTTTAATTGCGATGATCGAGTTAATGGTGAAGAATGCTCTAAGCAATAGTGGTTGTTTTATTTTATTTTCTTACAATTGAAATTTCAGTACCCTTATTAGGGTTAGATATCTGAGAATATTATATTCTCTCGAGGTGTCAAATATTAAGGAGAGAGTTGAATCGTACATTTCGATCAAACAATTCAAATTATGTGATGAGCGGAAAATGATTCTTCGATTGACTCGTAGCATCATTAAATTGATAAAAAAAATTAAATATGTAGCTGAGGATAATTTTTGACAATCGAAACCATTTTTCAATTCATCACATTTGGAATGTTGATAGAAATTTCGTCATCCAAAGTTGTCCGACCTCATCATCTTGGATTTTGTTTGGTTTGGTTTACTTGGTTGAGGAATAGTGTATAGCACGATGTATGTGTACATATACGTATCCGGTTTCTGTTGCAATTGAACAGCTTAAGGTGTGTTGAAGAAATTAAAGACGTGTTGCCATATTTTTTGCTTTATCAATAATACGAAAGGATAAATTTTATACCTTTTGTTTTCTATATTTGAATTTCCATCTCAATTATTGTAATTTGTTTATATATGTGGTTGTGGAGGAAAAATTCAAATCGTACATATTCACAGCTCAGCATGGAGGTGATTGTCAAGCCACTCTCTTGATGGTCAATTACTTTGCATCATTTATTAGCTAATGTTCTAAAACAATTCGATTTTAAACATAGAAAATATAGCAGTTAACTTGGATGTAACTCCACTCTTGTCCCAAAGTTGGTACACTAGTAATAATTACTTAGGTGGTGTTTGCAACATATTATGCAAATACATAATTGCTTATTTTTGCTACAAGTTGACAAATGTAGATTATAATTTGAAGTGCTTGATGTTTGGAAACTACCAAATAATTCACAATATGCCAACAAAAAATTGTGGTGTTTGGAAATATAATCACCGGCTTTTATTAAAAATAGCTTATATCACATCGTAAGCAGCCCCAAGACTGTTTATAAGATTATCAATTATTGCTAATTAATTTTAGAAAACTTACAGCAGAATTAGACATCATTTTAAATACTCAAAAGGAGTTATCCGCAACTCATGATCAGATAAGTATTTTCCACAATTAGTTGTAAATACCGTCTTAATACCAAGCCACTTAAGTGCTAATGCGAGACTTTTCGAGGAGATAACATCTGGCAACGATTTGTATAGCCCCCTATTTTTCTCATCAACTGGTGTACTTTACAAAGTTTTATACGAAAACCAGTTTGGGTAACACTAAGAACCAAATATCCAATTAATCTCTACCATATAGAAATAGAAAAGGACTTAATTTTCTTTAGCCCAATTGTATCAGAGGAATTGAATTAATTGCCAAGGTTTGAACGATAGTGGTCGTGCAGCTCGTGCTGGGCCTGAGGAAGGCTTGAAACACTGAAATTATCTTAAAACAACTAGATAAGGATTCGAGGTTTTTTATTTTTTTAATTATTATTATTCGGGTCCAGACCTAAACTCATAGTATGAGTATGACTAGATTAGTACATAGATTTAGCATCTTTTTAGGTTATATAATATCATGTGGTCCTGGTTATATTCTGGCTACTACAAATAAGTCATTTGTCATAAATGAAATAATTTTAATATTTATCAACTCATGTTCTATTTTTGCTCATCTCATGATTCAAACTAATTTAAACATTTGAGGCTTATCGTCGAGGACTACCTTAACTAGCTTAACGATTCGCGATTGCAGGCCATCCCACTTTACCTTCAAGTGTTCAAAATCTTACCTTGACGTCATCTATGGAGTTATAGGCCAACCTCACTGACACGTTTGAACCTTCTAACACTAATTTAAAAGATTTTTGGTGGATTATAAGGGGAATTAGTAAGGTGAGATTCAGCCAACGCATCCGCAAAGGCTTCGAACCAAAGAGTGTCGTTGGGCTTTCACGGAAATCAATGGCAGAAATTCAGCCCCCGAAGTTGGTCCAAATTGAAAAGGAATGTCATGTGAGCATTAAGGCCCATCTTTCCGAGTTTGGCCAGATTAGGTCTTCAATCCGGTTTGGAGTCTTTGGACAAACTGACAATGTAATTAATTCAATACAGATACAAGAGTTTGATTTGGAAAGAGGGAAAAAAAAAATGGAAAAAGGACACAGATACAAAAGTCAAATATAATTTTTTTTTTAAATTGAATTCTTGACACCGTCTTCTTCTGATAAGGAGTATATATATATATATATATATTCTAAGGGCATCAATTGGAAGCACTATGGACGATGGAGCAGTTACAACTTGCAGCAATGGCAAAAAGGAAGAGCTTATAGTGTTATGACAAAGATGTCCGTCTACAATTATATATTGATAAGGTCTAACAAAACATAAAATTAAGTCATAAAACTTAGGGCTACACTTAATTGAAGGGTTTTGGTGTAAAAGAAAAGTGAAATAAAAAAATATAAAATTCAAGTTTATTTAATTGTTCGAGAGAACAATGAGAAAATGAATGATAAAAATTGAGGCAACGATGTTGAAGAAGAAAAGAACATGCCAAAACCGAATAGACTTTCCTCTCATATTCTTTCCCCCTTTTTTTTGGAGTAAAAACGAATTTTCTCTGATTGCATTACATTTTCTTCTAAGTTTGCATTTCCTAAGTAATTTTTTATTACCAACCAAAGAAATAAAATTGTTTTCTTGTTTTTTTTTTTTTTTTCCTTCACCAAAATCCTTGTACCAAACATGGTGTAAGTTCTAATAGTCTTGTACAAATCTCTCTCTCTCTCTATACACACACACACATTTTCAAGGATCAGTTATTTTTCCCACTTTCCTCTTACCATTTCAAATAAACTATTTTTCGCCAAATGACTAGGGTTATTCATAATTTTTAACAAATCGCCAAATCCAAATCAAACCCAAGTACAGGATTTCTTTTAGTTTAAATCGGTGGTTTGGTTCCAAAGTTTTTTAAAACTGTTGCTTAGAGGGGTGGGTTTGATTGGTGGTTTGATTTATATGTTAAAAAATCGCAAAAATCAAACCGTCCACATATTATTATAACATATATATATATGGTGTGCAAATAATATATTATGTTTTAATTTGATAGAAAATTCTACCGTCTATTGTTCTCATTAAAAAGACTTGTGTTGCACACCTATTTCTACATTGTAAAAAAGGCAAACAAAAATAATTTGGAGGCTGGAAAAAATAAAAGCCAAACAAAAATACCGATAATAAACATTTATCTTATGTTTGTCATACTGCTCTCCAAAGTAGCTGATTCACTCTCCCACATATTTATATTAGTTTTTCTAGTTTCAAATACTTTCCACCACCATTGAGAATTGTAAGGTTGTCCTCTCCCCTCTTTATCTAGATATATGTTCTGCTTTGTTTGTAATTTCTTTTCCATTTTCATAGTTGTTGTCGCCAAGTTGTGTGTTTCAGACACATGACTAAAACTAAGAGTTTGTTATTATCTTATTACTACAATATATTGATATATTTGGTTACTTAATATTTGAATGTTGGGGCGTACGTTTGTAAACTAATTTTGAGAGATAAACTCTAGATATTTGAATCGGTAACATTAAGATGGGAACATGAACAAATACAAAAATAGCCTAAAATATAAATAATGGGTTCAAACCGAACTAAATTGTGTAAACTGCGGGTCGTGATTTTTTATTTTAAATAAATAACTGTGTGTTGATTTAAAAAGAATATATTGGGTTTGGGAAAATGCCAAAATCCGCCGAATCCAAAGCATTAACACCCAATAACTAACCGACAACTAGAGAAACCCCCAAGTCCACTTGAAGTCCACGTGATACTTTATTCTTTGCTAAAATTCCAACACATACGTAACGTTGCCCGCGTCATATTGAGGAAACTGGCACCAACATACGTACTTTTCTTTCAATCTTAATCATAAATTTTTTTTGTCTTGAACTTTCCTCAAGACTACTTTTCCAATTAATAATATTTTAAATATAAAATATTTTCAAAAGATTCAATTAAATTCAATAAAGAATAATTATTTCAACAACATCTTAATTTTGTTTTAATTGCAAAAAACACCCCTTGTGATTTAGTAAGTTGTAATAACATCCTTTTGTTAGTTTAACTGATAAAAAATTTAATCGAATCTCTGTACGTAACATTATAATTTGGCCGCCTAAAAGCTTAAGTATGTTATTCAATTGCTTGTAATATTTTAGTCAATATATTTGATTTTCAAGACGTTTTGTTAGATTTTCCGTTGGTTGAACTAATGAAAGGGTGTGTTATTATAATTTTTCACACTATTACGGATATTTTCTGTATTTAGGCTAAACATGACAAGGCATTAAGGTAATTATTCCATTTAATAATATATATATATATATCTCTTTTAGTGTTTCTAAATATAAAATAAAAACTATTTTCCGTAGATGAGTTTGCCCTAATGAGTAGTAGGATTAGGCTTTGCAAGAAGGCTGAAAATTGAGATGTAGAATTTGAAATGGATATATCCAAACTAAATATAATATGTCTTCTTTGAGAAAATAATAATATCTCGACAGAAAATATGCAAAGATTGTCAAATTTCCAAGGGTTTACATTGGATGATAAGATTTCATATTTCTTTTCATTACAAAGTCCTTTACGCCCTCCAACACCCACAAATTTAACTTTTGTAATCAATGTTCTCTTTGTATTTTCTTTAAAACTGAAAGTGACGTTACTTTAATTTTCCATGTAACAAATGTAGATTTAATTTATTTATCAACTATGCTACTTCCATGGACCACTTAATTATATATATATACAAAGTTAAGAAAAGAATCATTCAAAAGTAAAAAAGAATAGTTCCTTTTTAAAAAAAAAAAAAAAATAACTGTTAAAGAGATTAGTTGAAACGACAAATCTTGGTGCAAAAATTAGTGGGGTTTGAAGATGACAAGTTAGTGGAGTGTCTACGTCGTCTATTATGAGGGAGGAAGACCCCTATTTGTTTAGAATGATACTTCGAACACCAAATTTTATTTTTATTTATTTATTTTTCACTTCATATTACAGTGGTTTCACTATTTTAATTACGATTACTATTCACTATCTTCGACTGCATGCAACTAATCTTATATTATCATTTTTTCATTAACAATTTTGAATAGCCATTTTTTCGTTTTGTATTTTTTATATTTTATTTATTTAAATGAAATAAAATATATTTAAGTAATATTGCTTAAATAATATTTTATCACTATGAAAAAAATATAACATGAGTGAGAAAAAAATTGTGTTACAATATAAAGATTATCATTAATAAAATATATAGGTCACAATAATTTTTGTATTATCATTATATAACTTAATAGTGACAAAAAATATTGTTTTGAATTATCAATATAGCAACAATTAACACAAAGACAATCTTGTGATAAAAAAAATTATCACTACAATTTAGTGATAAAATTTTCATTGCAACTAGATAATTATTATACGTATATTATTCATTGTCAATATGACAATATCATCACACTTTTGTCGCTATTAACTTTATTAACATCATCTTTTGTGATAAAAACATAATTTGTTGTCATTTTTTATATAGAATTAATGATAATTTTTACATAATAACTAAATTTTTTTCATTAATATTATATTTTTTGCGGTGCATATATACAGTTTAAGATAGAAGAGGACAATGAAGATTGACTTTAAAATCAACGGTACTATAAGACTCTTTCCACATGATTTGTACAATAATTTGTCGTTGGTATGTTGATGTGAATATGTTACGTCACTGGCACACGTCAAGGATTTCGCTATTGTTCGTACGCAAGGAGAAATGGAGTAATTTGGATGGCAGCTCTCAAATTCCACCACGTTGGCGAAGAATTTCGTTAGGAAGTCTACGTTGAATATTGAAGAAAAAGATTTAGACGTTTTTCCAGCCAACCTCCTCTGTTATGTTTAATTGGCAAAATAAATGCTGTAAAAATACAATTAGCAAATTCAATTTGGTGAACTTTTTAATTGACAAAAAAATCTTCCATTCCTAGAGTTAGTGGCGCACGCCTTACAATGTGAAATTTATTGATTTTTTAGGTTAGATTGTCTATTTTACCACTAATGTTTCTGTCTTGTAAGGAAGATCCTTTAAATAAATTGGCAAGAAATACCTTATGTTTAAATAAATTAGAAAGAAAAATCATGTGTTATCAGAGTGATAAAAACTCCCATTGTGCACAAATTGCTTACCAACAATATCAAACATGGAAAGAGAAACCCCATGTTAAAAAAAATGGGCAAAAGAAATACTGTGTTAAAAAAATTGATAAGAAAACCTTTATGTTGTAAAAAAGACCAATTTTTTGCAAGGAAATAAAAGGGTAATATTGTCATTTCAAGAGTCTAAATAGTGTAAAATAATGGTAGGGAACTATGAGGTAATTAATTTTTTCACGGAGTTTTATATGCTAATTAATTTTTTACAGCATTCTATTTGCCAATTACATATAATATGGGGATATTTTGCAAAACCTCAAAAGATTTATATAGATAATTTAATTTATGTATTATTCTTATTTTTATATTTTATTTGTAGTGATACAGATATTTATTTGGCTGTTCAAGATATTTATATTGTAATATAAGGTTGGAGTGGCTTATTTATCTGAAAACCCATCAACATCACATTCAATAATTTATAAATACATCGACAAAAACAAAGTCGAATTATAAGTTAAATAAAAATTCCCTACGCCCTTTTATTTTATTAAAAAATAATACACCTTAGTTTTTGTTTAAAATGTTGACATACGTAGACTAGCTGGAAAGCTCCACTCCGTTTTCAAATAAATATTAATTTTGATATTTTTCTAAATTAATTTAGTTGACTTATAACGGAATAGAAAGACCCATTAATATTTTGCTTTTCTTTTTAAATTATTTCTTTCTTTACTACAAGACTAAGTCAAAAATTTTAAACCTTTTAATCATCAGATCTCTTTCTTTTTTTCTTTTGTCTTTCCTTTTTTTTCCCCCTTTGGAGGCGAGAAAATATATATATAATATATATGTACATGTATAATGCAACAAAACAAGAATGACAAAAAGAGAATTCAAACAAATCCATCAGACTTAATTATTTTCAAGGACAAAAGTTTCCACTTTCCACCTTATGTGTCCGATGATGTATGCAATTACGCAAAGGTTACACCGAAGTGTCTTATGTCATGATGATGAAGTAATATTGATTATACTATTCCCTACCCTATGGGCCTACTCTTCCTCTAAGTCAATGCGCAAGTTCCACCTTGATTGGTTGGTTGATGTTAGAGATAGCATCCGCACGGGGCGGGGGCGCGGAGTTATCCCCCTTCCCTGTCTTTGAAATTTCAAATTTTTTTGCCATACCTAGTGGAAGTACCAAATTGAGTTCGTACATGACTATAAATAAATGTGTATATATATTCACTTCTTTTATATACTATTATAAAAAAAAGGACTCTTCGATATTTATTCAAATATCAAATTATAATTTTTAATTTTATCTATCACAAATATATCACTGCACTTTTTTAATTGTAATTGTTAATTATAATTTTAATTGCAACTACTCCTACAATACTCTTTTCTTCATTAATATTTTCAAATTGTTATACTTTTTTACTTTTAATATTTTAATATTTTTTATTTAAAAAATAAAATATATATAAAAAATATTGTTTCAGTAATATATATTTTATATATACGAGAGTCACATGCATAATTATTAGTATTTGAAAAACGATTTCTATGGTTGCCACCTAACTAAACACTTAAAACAGCTTGTTTTCTGAAAATATGTCCGCTCTTAATTATTATGCCGAGAAGGATCCTTCTCAGCACTTAATTGGTCTGCATAATAAATAATAATTTAGTCCATCTTCTAGATCAAATTGTCTTCAGCACTTACTGTTATCACTAAT
>JACFYI010003618.1:1229352-1247811 GCA_014898755.1 Handroanthus guayacan | reverse complement strand
TTTTATAAAAATCGTTCGGTAAATTTAAATCAGGAAAATCTCGGGTGTTACAATTAGGGTGGATCCAATTCAAGAATTTAGAGTTAACAATAATAATATAAATCCATGATTTATTTGCATGGAGAAAACATTTCACAATCAAAATGGAGTTTGGTTTACCTGTCTTAATGATGACGGAATATTTTTAAGATGTTAATGACAAGTACACTTCTATTTATACCAAAATCTTCTGTATCGTTCAACCAACATATTTATACCAAAATCTTCTGTATCGTTCAACCAACATCAAAAGTATCAACCTTTTAAGTTGTTTGTCTTTTTTCATTCATAAAATCTATCTATAAAGGATTATATAGAATAATAACGTTAACCTTTTCAACTTTTATAGTATTAAAAGAATGAAATCAAAATGGAGATTCTTATCAACAAAATCAAAATGGAGATTCTTATCAACAATCTCTCATATTGTTGACTAATATCAAAAGTATAGACCTTATAATTTACGAGATTTTTTTTTTCTTTTTTCATTTAGAAAAACTATTTATAAAAAATTAGATAGAATAATCTTAACCTTTTCAACAGATAATAAAAAAACGAAATTAGAATGAAAATCGAGTCTTGTTAACTATTGACTTGGTATCTCTAAAAATCCAACTCTTGGGGGCTCATTAGAAATGACTAACATATCACATGCTTTTGGAAGAAATTGAATAATTTCTTGGTGACCCTAAGGCAATATCTTCAATCTTTCTTAGCACATGTGTCTTATTTCACTGTCTAACTAATAATATCTTATATTAGTAATCTTATAATTCAGTCAAATTCTTTAATTGTGTGATTTCAAGTGGATCTCAACCAACCAAACAAAAAAAATCCACTTTAATTTTTTCCACTTAGATTGATGAAATCCATCATGGACCAAAAAGACATTACCCTTTTCTTTTTCCCTAACAAAGTGGTTCTTTTCCAATCTTTTCAAACATATTTAATCCATGACCAAAATTAATGGATGACAGCAACAAACAATAACATGTTTGAAGACCAATTTCATCATCACTAGTTGTATATGATAGAATTCCACGTTAGAAAATGTAAGAGTTGGGATATTTTCATATGGTCTTAGATAATTCTCGTCCTGATACAGGATTAAAAATGGCTTTAGGCCTAGCCCAACCAGGAAAGTTAGTTTAAGAGGTGCGAATTGTCCAAAATTATATAAACATACTACAACCTTTGCAATTTATATTTTTTCGAGTTAAGATTCTAACAATATATGATTGTGTTGACTAGTGGACGTAAAAGTGAGTTGACTTAGTGTTGATTTATATTTATATATATTTATAAGTTAGAGTAATATATGAAGCCAAATTAGTGGTCTTGTGAAAGTGATACTCCACCACACGGCCTAATATTTTCCAACCAAAGTCTTTTCTCATTATGCACACGTAATTAATAATAGTTTAATTATTGATATTTTCCTTCATTCCATTTGTTTTCATATAATTATTTTGTTTCTAGAATGTTTGAAATAAAGTGAATTATAATAATATTATTTTTTTGAAATGTTATTTTATTACTTAAAATAATAATATGCCGCCCCCTACCCACCATTGGCTCCTCCTCCCAAGAAACTATAGAATGCTCTTCATCTCTCTTTTGAAGTATTTGAAAATGTTAAGTTCAAATTTTCAATTATATTCAAAATTAATATTATAAAAAAATTAATTCAAATTATGCCAGCTATAAAATTAAAATTTATACAAAAAAAAATAATTTTATGTAATAAATTAATTCACGCATAATTCATAAATAATTTTTAAATAATTGACACTTTTAGAAAAACACGAAGGACCTTTATAGGACTTGAAATGTGGATGCATAAAAGAAAGTTTAAAGATCAAATTCCGTTTTCAATCCCTTGTGCTTTATTTTAGTCCCACTTTATAACTCCCTTATTTATCATATGCATCATTATGGTCCTCAACCTTAAAGTACATCCTATTATAATATTATCATCCCTAAGCGTAAATCTTCGGGATAATTGCATCATACCCCATGTGAAATTCGAAATGAGCATCATAAATCCTATCATTTTAAAATTATCATATTAGACCCTATAAAATATAAAATGAGTACCATAAACCCTGTCATTTTAAAATTAGTACATAATCCTTATCATTTAAAAATAGTACACTAAATACGGGGTGATTGGCAACATTAAACAAAAACACAGAGATTAGTGTATTAATTTTTAAATGACAGGGTTTATGATACTCATTTCAAATTTCACATGGTCTAATGTGCTAATTTTAAAATGACTGGGTTTATGGTGCTCATTTCGAATTTCATAGAGGGTAGGTGCAATTAACCCGTAAATCTTCATTTTTAATTTCCTCCCTCTTTCTAAATACTTCTAGAGGTTTATACTTAGGAATTATGATAGTCATGAAATTATTTTAAAGATAAAAGGATCTTGATGGTGCATTTGAAATATGAAAGACTAAAGTGGGATGAATTATAAATGCTAATGAATCCTTATCTTAGTGGTGAACTGCAGGTTTAATAACCGAGAGATTATAAGTTGAAATATTTTTTATTTTTGAATATATTGAAAATATTTAAAATTTATTTTTGAATATATTGAAAATATTTAAAATGATGCATTGATAATATGTTAATTTAATGTAATTATTTTTTTTCGAAAAGAAAAAATGGGACGAATTATAAATATAAATTACTAATAAAGGGATTTGACCAGTTTTAAAAAATGAGAATTTTTTTGATAGATTTGGCCAAACAGGTATGTAATTGTAGTTTTGAAGAAGATGATCCTTTTCAAGAAGACACTTGAAGCGGTTACGAATTTCATCTTCTATTCCATATATTAAATATACGCCAAGTGCATTAAAATTTTTTTTTATAAAAAAATAAAATTGTAGATGTCATATACTTGATAAGTATATGTGCAATGGAATAGAAAATGAACACTAATTCAAATAGAGGATCCAGAATGCACTTGAAGTACTTACATTCGTTCACAAAAATATAGTGGATAGGTTGCAAGATAAAATTAACATGGGGCACAAGCGTCACCTGGTGCTAGAATTTAAGGAAGTTATTGACTCGTCTTATATTCTCGTTCTCTCAATTTAATATTAATTTTTTACATATTTCTGTTTTATTCTTCAAACATACATGCTAGCCTTATGCTTATTATTTTTAATAGTTAATGATATTAATTAGAAATGGTATTAATTTATTTTATTAAATAAAGAGATAATATTTTTAATAGTAATCTAGCATAAAATTTAACTATTTATAGTTTATAAAGATATATAAGTTGCTTTATATTATTTATAAATTTAAATAATAATTTTTCATTCATTTTCAAAAAAATATTTCACAACTATTTCCCAATGAGAAATAAAATATATAAAAATATATAATATTTTCTTATTTTGAAGGGGGTAAGGTGTCAGACACGTATGATTTCAATTAAAAGAATTGTCGCCATCATTGTCTAATTTCTTACATCGGCATATACAGTAACAAAAAGAAAGAAATTCAAAGTTATTCCCAATAATTTGTTGCCGTACATAGATGGAAGAAAAATAGTGACCTTAAAATTTAAAATGAATCTCCACATTTTCTGTGGTCAGATTTTAACTAGCTGCATTTTCCGTCAAACTATATTATACATACATATAATAATCCTCACACATATTTCCATCCCAAAATTTAATTTTCACATACAAATCTACAACAGAAATGGCCGACAAAATCGAAATTATATCATCATCTCTCGTTCCAATGGCAACTAATACAAATCCCATTTCTAAACTGGATCTAACTCCATGGGATTTGCTTCCCCCTCCTCGAACCCATTCAGAAAGGGATCTTATTTCAGAAACCTGAATCCCAAGAACTTCAAAACTCCCTCATAAATCACCTCAAAAACTCACTCTCACGTACACTGGACTTCTTCCCTCCGCTCGCCGGCCGTTTCAGCACCGTCAAAAATGATGACAGCACGACCGCGTACTTCGTCGACTGCAACAATGCCGGCGCTGAGTTTACCCACGCCGTCTCCGGAGGCGTGTCCATTTCCGACATCTTAGAACCAAGATATATACCCGAAGTTGTCTCTTCTTTGTTTCCACTCAACGGAGTTCGCAATTATGAAGGCGTTTCAAAGCCTCTGCTAGGGGTTCAAGTCACTGAGCTCGTTGATGGCTTCTTTATAGCCTGCACAATGAATCACGCCGTCGCGGATGGGACTTCTTTCTGGCATTTTTTCAACTCTTGGTCAGAAATATCCCGCGGTTTGGGTAAAATATTAAAATCCCCTGTTTTTGAACGTTGGTTTCCTAACAGTGTTCCCAAAGATAATCCCTTAATCCCTCTTCCTCCACTGGAGTTAAACAAGGTGCAGAACTTTGTTCCACCTCCATCACTCGAAAGGGTCTTCCATTTTAGCAAAGAAAGTGTGGCTAAACTCAAAGCCAAGGCCAATTCTGAAGCTGGGACTCACAAAATATCATCTTTGCAAGCACTTTCAGCTCATTTATGGCGAAGCGTTACACGTTGCCGATATGGGAAAAGTACTGATAATCTTTGTAGCCAAGAAGTTCAGTTCCTTCTGTTAGTTGGTGCAAGAGCAATAATTCCTTTAGCTGATGCCTACTTTGGGAACGCAGTTTATTATGATAAAATTGAGGCTACTGCGGCGGAGATCTGGCAGAATGGACTGGGCTATTGTGGGTTGAAGATTAATGAAGTGGTTAACCAGCAAAATAGTGAAGCAGCGATCAGATTCGTCGAAGATTGGGTGGAAAATCCAATAATGTTGGGAAAGGGGCCAATAAGTTTTATCATCAGCAGTTCGCCAATAATGTTGGGAAAGGGGCCAATAATGTGTATGGGAATGATTTTGGATGGGGGAAACCAATTACTGTGAGAAGTGGAAAAGGGCAGAAGTTTGACGGGAAGATGACGATTTTCCCAGCGGCTGCAGTTGGCGGCATTGATGTGGAAGTTTGCTTAGCGCCGGAGACATTGCAGGCGATTGAACGTGATGCAGAGTTCATGGAAGCCGTCACCGTTTAAAAATGGCTACAATCGGAGAAGAGAAAGAATAAATAAATTGATGGCAATATATTATGTGTGAAAATGAAATTTGTTACTGGTTAGGGACATGTCTCATGACCTCATAGTTATAATTTTGATTTTCACCAAATACGTATGGGCAGTTTATTCTATTGAATAGTAGATTGATTTGATTTTTTATTGTCATCTTAGTTATTGATTGGTGTATTGATGTCAAAAATTCAATGTTTTAATAGTTTCCCCTCTATTTATAATTAAAAAAAAGAAGGAGCGGCAAAAAGAAGGGGCATTTCAGAAAAATAAAAAAGAAAAATAAAAATCATTGCATGAATTGTAGGGGCTGTTTCATATGAGTGAAAGCTTGAAAACCGCAATTAAGAATATATATTGCTTGCAATCCTTTTACTATCATTTTCTAGCAAATATGTATCCGCAGTACGCTGTTTTATATTCGGATGTTCGTATATTCTCCCAATGAAATAAGTTGGTTTCATTCCTTTGCTTTTTACTTTTGATTTTACTTTTTAGTTCTTTCAACACTTTTCAATTGAATAGCAAAATTTCAAGGGAGAGCTTAATTAAACTGGCGGTCACCCTTAATTTCTAGAGCTTGTCGTCACTCGTCAGTGGAGTTACTATGTGCTAGAAGAAAAGTCCACTTGTGCTTGATGAGAATCGAACTCATAACCTCATGCCTTTAGTTAGTGGAGGTTGTTTTTATTATTATTAATTTATTATTTTTGAAGCATTTAGGGAATAGGTAATTAGGATATACTTTTCACCATTTTTAATTCACTAGTGACAAAAAATAGTATTGTAAATTGTCACTATAAACAATTAATAACACATTTATAATGATAATAAAAATTGTCACTACAATTTGGTGACAAGATTTTTAGTATCGTCACTATTTGTGTGTCACTAATTGTCAATAGTAACAATATAAATACATTATTATCACTATTTAGTTTGATAAAATCATTTTTGCGGCAAAATATAATTCTTTACCACTTTTTCTATAAAATTCATGACAATTTTTACATTGTCACTTAATTTTTTGTTACTCATGCTATATTTTTTTGTAGTGTACTAGTGTTAGAAGAGGATTAATGAAAGATTAATTATAATTACTTGTAGAAGGGATTGCCGCATTGTTGCATATGAGGTAAGAAAAACATAATCCAGCCAGCAATAAGCGAATTATACAAGTTCAACTCTCTCTCTCTCTCTCTCTCTCTCTCTCTCTCTGTGTACAAGATTGGTATGAATAACATGAAAACCTGAAGAAAATAAAAGAAGGGGCTGGATTTATACATTGTTATAAAAATGGGAAGTGGGGCACTTTGTAAGGTGGTGTTTGGTTGCCGCAAATTAAACAAATCTGCTCAAAAGTCAAAAAGATGTTGGCCGCTAGGAAGGATCATCAATCATCGTGCATGTGGAAACTAATTAATTATTTTAATTTATAATTAAAGAGCCTAGATCTTGGAAAATTTCTCCATCTCCCTTTTCCCTTTTTCTTTTTTCTTTTTTTTATTATTTATTTATTTTGGTTAATGTAGGCAATTTTTGATATTGGGTAGATTGGTTTATGCTAGTGTATCGTCATAGTGATATCATTATTATGTTTAATGTTTCTGCAAGGCAAAATATACTACAAAAAAATAATTTTTTTTTTCATTTTAATTCACTTGTTGGATCCAAGTTTTAGCCTTACAATATTGTCCATCATGCATTGATGAAAATCATTTTAAAAGATCAAACGTGCATGATGCAATACATTATATTTGATTTTATACTTACTACTTGCAATACTTTGCGAATGATTATATTCTCTTTTGATTTTTTTTTCAATAGTAATAATTAATAAGAATTCTTCAAATTAAATTTCACTTTAACAAAAATTGTGGCCAATTAGTTGGCCGGTTTTCCCGGCTACGTGGATTAACACCTGTCAAATGATATCTGATGTGTGAGCTAAATAAAGCACCTGGGCTGAATAGCCTAATAAGCAAGGCTGAGAATGCTCAGAGCCCAACCCAGATTGTGATCCGCATTCACCAACAAAATGGGAATAAGCCCAGCCAAAGAAGTCAGCTCAATTCAATCAACCTTGAAGAAGTAGAGGTCCAATGGCCAATACAGAAGATAATGGGCCAGAACTTAAGGTGCAGGCCCAATAGGGTACAAATAAAGCCCCACTTCCCTTAAAACAAGTTGAAGAAGCAAGGGATGTGCGGCATGCCTGACCGAGTATACAAGAACGTGTTCCACTTTGAAATCATGACAACATTTGTAGGCTTAGTGGGCAGTTATTGTAAAGCAAGGCCTATACATATATGGCTGAAATTTTGAATGAAAAAAGAGAGAAATATACACGAGAAAAATACTTGTGAGAAATCTTTGTACAAACTTCCCATTGAAATTTGAGAAGCAATAAAAATATTTCTATTTCTCTTGCTTAGTTTTTGTTAGCATCACTTTGGCGCAGTCTGTGGGAAAATTTTTTGAGTGAGACGTGAGTTTAGAATTATTTTGATTAACTATCTTATGTGGGATTCTGAGTTCTGAGGAGTAGATTTGAGAAACTCGTTGGAGCTGATGAAAGCCTAAGGAGACGTTCACATTGGAATGCATATAATCTGCCCCCAAATAGAAATAAAGGAGATTGTAAACCCCAAAGTGAAGATCGGATTTCACTGTTGTTCGAGTCGGTACCAGTCTTTGCATTCTTCTTCACATGGTTCTTTCAGTCAATTGATAATGACAGAGAGTTGGTTTATCAACCTCATTCTCAATGAAGCAAAACTCATGTGGTAGCGCAGCAGAGTTTGTGCTAAAAAATCTCAGGTGATGCATAAATTATGAGCTTAAACTTAAATCTTCTAGTGTTATGGCTTAAATATTTTATTAATTAGTTTGCTAAGTCCTATTTTACAACACTTGCTCTTTTATTGCAAAATTCGCAATTGAGGAAATACAATTAGTAATAGAAGACATCGTCATTGAATTATGCACTGGAAGTATGATAATACTAAATAAAGGTTGATTACATTATTGCAGACATCAATAGTTTATTTTTGTAATTCAGTTAGCATCTCTGCTTTCCATCCTTTTGTCTAAATTGGCAAAATCCACTGATTATTGGATAAAGATTTTCCATGTGTTGACTAAGACTAATGCTTCACTCGAAAAAATAATAATAATAATAATAATTTTGGAGAAATGAGATATGCCTTGTGGTGTATATATTTTTCCAAAAGTTTGAATGCTCTAAAAAGGAATATGAAGTATACTTCAGCTACTAGTATTTGATAGATGGCATTCAAACTTCGGAACACTGAGTCTCAAATGTGAGTTATGGAAAATATTCTGGCTTGATTGGGTTAAATGGACGTGCAAGGCTACTGCCCTTACTAGGTTTACAAAAAAAAAATAGTTTTGTATGGGATGATGGAGATTTTCTCAAATGCGTTTGTTCTCCTCAAAACCTCAAATCTAATCACTATTTCTTCATTTCAAGATATTGATTATTTAGATATTTACTTTCTCTTCTTATGAACTTCATGTTTAGGCACTTGGTGTATAATTCATTAAAGTCACACCACTTGATTACATTTTTGTTATATTATCTGCTTATTACAGTCATGGTTTAAGCAAATTTTTAACATATATCATAGGAATTTGTTGTGTGAAACTTTATTTAAGGTATCCATGAAGCCCTTATGACACCATGTAGAAACGAGATCTAAACGTGCTTTGGTTGTGAATTTATTTTATGCATTTCATTGATATATTTCCAAATGAACATTTTTTAACTTTGGTTACATTGTCTTCCTAGCTCAATAAAGGGTAACCTAAGTAGGACTTCCAAGGGGAGAAAACGAGTCATAATAATAATCAAGAGTGAATTATTTACTTCACAAATTAGAAAATCTAGTCTATGCTCCTATTTACGCTTATTAAACTACTATCTATAAGAAAATTCATTTACCTGCCAATTTGCAGATAACATGTAGACATACTATACAAAAATAGGCTGTAGGAATTATTGCAGCCCCTTTTTCTAAGCATAAACCTGATTATCTAAACTGGACAGGTCTATGAGACTTCACAAAAATATCATGAAACCTCTTGGTACTTAAAATATATAACTTGTAGTGATAGAGTGCAAAGTTAGCTGCATTGGTTTCAGTAAATTATTACAGATCTAATGAATTGAATGGATCACTGAGCTTGGGGCATTTCCTTGATACAATTTTGTTGCTTCCTTTATCTATGCGATTGTGAATTTCCTTCTAAGGTAGTCTAGCTAGCTGCTCAAACTCACCTTGGATTAATGTCCCTTTATAGCCGAAGCCATATGATTGCAAAAGCTTTGGCCTTTGATTTCCTATTTAACCTAACAAGTAGCCCCGTTTGATGATATTGGGCAGCCTAATCTATGAATTCGAAATAGAAGGTAATATATTTCTGTTTGAATGTTTCATCACAAACGAGACAGGGTATGTTTACTGTCCATTTGGTCTTCACTGTTTGGATCTCACAATACAAAAGTAAGAAAAAACTGGACTAGACTTGTTCCAGAAATGAATAAATGGCTCCTTTACTGCCTATCAATTTCTGTCATTTGTTATTCTTATGGGCTGCATCAATTAATTTGCTGATGACATCTAAGTATGTATATGGACTTGATTATCCATAAACCAATGCTCGCCCTGTAGCTCATGGAAAGTGGCAGGATTTACATGGGATTTGTGTGTCAGCAACTCTGATATACAAGCATTATTGGTATCCTCTCAACCCATATATGGAGATTAAAAGGTAAAAATGAAAAAGTGCCTCATATGCATAAAGATAAAATGTTTTATATGGTTTGTTAATTGCATTCCCTGATCATATTCTTCCAAACTATCACAGTATTGAAATATTAAAGTAGATTGGAATGAAATCCTTATGGCATTGAATGTTTAGCTTTCATATCTATGTAATTTATAATCTTGGAGATTTTTAGATTCCTCTTTTGAGTATTGACGCTAATGGAAATAATTCACTAGTCACGTACTTTAGGTACTCTTAAGTTAATACTAAAAGTTTGCACGTGGAATGACACGTATACTATGCGAATATATACTTGAGATTGGAATTGCTTATGTAGATATAAACCTGGAAGAAATGAATATTACATGTATTTTTAGCAGACTAAATTTTGTGTGAGAAAACACAAGGAAAAATGCTGCAACTTTCTTTGTGCAAGATTATAAACCAACCATTGGCAGATAACATGTGAACAGAAAAATATGTACTTGAATTTTAACTTCCCCAAGAAGAATAGCTTGTAGACAAGTACATTTAGCTAGTTTTTACAAAGTTTTGTGCTGAATGTTATAGCTTCTAGAGTTTTCTAAACGCCTTCTTGGAAGGTAATTTTCAAATAACTCCAAAATTATGATCATTTGTCTAACTTCATGATAGAATTCAACCCCCCAGCCGATCGACTCAAATAACAATGTGTATAATGTGTATAATATTATATATCATCATTTATTGATGGCTTGGATACTAAGCATCCAGGATATAGGAGTTATGTTTTTGTATTTGAAGTTTTGAGAGTAAGATCTAACCCATAAACCTGTGAAAGGTGAAAATTGATTGCAAACTATTTCAAGTTATCAACAGCTTGCCTACATGAGATACCACAGGGATATATTCCAAGGTCTCGAAGCAAACGCTAGGGCCTCCGATAGTCTCCAGACTGTTGACAAAGCTGATGAGATTTTGCACAATGATCATAAGGAGCAAAAAATTGGTAATTTCTGTTTGCTATATACATTAGCCTTGTGGATATCCCAAGTACGTAGATTACTTGTGTTTTTCTCCGCAATTGAAATTTTCATTTTATGAAAAGAAGAATTGCATGATTGCATATGTTCACACATAGGGAGTTATTTCGTGGGGAGTAGAGATAAAGAAGCTCTCTCTCATCAATTTTTCAAACCCGAAAATTAAAAGTTGTCACTCTTTTATTCATGTCTAGGAAAACTAATTATTCCTATCTGAATATCTAAATCCAACTTTGCGAGTGTTTAAGCCACTTTAGAATTAATAAAGTCACTATATATTTCATACACCATTGTAATCCGACTAGACTTAGTTGTCTAATGATCTTTCATTATAGGATTCATTGTCAGAGGTACCTATTCAGTGCTGAAATATTTCATTATCCTCAAATGGGGAGATTTTATGGATTACCTCTTAAAACAACAAATAAAAAACTTCCAAAATTAAAGTATCAAATGTTTCTTTATTCTCCTCTGCTAGCTCCTACCAAACCAACTATCAGTCAGAAAAGAAAAATAAAAAATAAAAAATAAAAAAATTCAAAATGGTAAACATTATCTAGAATTTCCCTTAGATTCGAACATGTGCCTGCTGATAGAATTAGAATAGAGATTTTTTGCTTCCTACTCATGCAAGCTCATATCCTTGCTTTCCATAGATCTCTAATTCTAATATTCCTCCCCAATCTGACATTATGGTGCCACTATAGATCGAAATTTTGCTATGGTCCAATTCCTACCGATAGCAAATACCAGGCCTTGGCCATATTTGATTGATTATAATTCTATATACTCCATTAACTATAGAAGTTCCTGAAAAATTCATCAAAGGTTCCAGTATAAATGAAAGAAAAAAAGGAATGATATATGTGAAAAAATTTACGAGGTGATGAGTTCGCATTCTATGCCTGCAGATTATATGTGATAAGATTTTACTGATCAATGTGGATAACTATGAACTAGGGATGAAAATAGTAATGGATAAATTGTGATTCCTTATTCAAAGCTAATCACTGTGGAGGGCTTCTCATTCTTGATGGGAAAGTGTAATAATCCTTGATTCTTTAGTTATGGCGAATTTCTGAAGAAAGCCTTTTATTTATCATATGAAAGCAAGGATGGACTCTTACATCTAGTAATGATCCTTCTTTAGTGGATCCTTTATTTATGTGTAATTCTTCATAAAAATGTATTGCTATTAACTTCACCACCTTCTCAGAGTCAATCTGGTTATGGATCATCCCTTACTAGTATCAATGTTACCATGATCACATCATATGCCATGAATACTCCATCTTTCTGCTGCACCATACAATTTCCAAAGAAAAATAAAAAATCAATTTGTTTATATTCTCCTTGATAGCATAGAAATTAGCTTATGGGATTTAACAATTATGATACTAAACCAGCTCCAAAATAGGACTTACCTGATCCTACGATAAGTTCCAGTGTCTTAGATTGATCAATACCAAGTAAGCCTGTATCACTTAGCATGCAATACGTCACAAGCATAATGATTGTTGCTCTTTAGGAAGTCCAACTTACCAGTTAGCTTGTTCACGGTTAGCATAATCCTTCTGTCTACCAGAAAGATTCAATATCAAAGTTAACATCCTTATTTTTTTTCTAGCATAGTCTTTCTATCTAGATCTGAAAAGATGTTGTAATAAGTTGTGATAATATTAATGATTAGAGGATAAATGCCCTCTTGATTTTCAGTCAGGGTAATGCGTATTATACTTGCTGATACAGTGAGCTTTGCTAAATTCATCTTTACTGCATTTACAAACAGTATAGTGACCAGTTAGCCCTCTACTCCTTTTTCTTTCTCTTCTTTTTCTCCCTTACAACTTGAATTACCTTTAGTTATCTAGTATTTAGCTTATGGAAACCATGTTGAAATAGATAAAAAAGGGAAAAAGGAAAAAGATAATTTGCTATATGATTTACATTTGACAGTTGAGTTTTTTACTTTAGTGCGAAAGTGCCCCAAATAGGCAAAGAATGCAAGATGATGTAACCGATTTACTCTCACAGCTGCATTTCAGATGGAGAAGTACAAATTAAGATATGATAATTCATAATGACACATTGAATTTGGTTGAAGAAAGCATTAACATTCTACTTGGAAGGCCATTAAGTGTATGCTCCATGTTTTGAGTCCAGATGCTAGCTCCTTTAATTAAACATTTGTATTACTTTATATATAAATTTCTGTATTGATATCTTGGGATGAAAACTTGATCCAAGCATGGTCCTGGATGATATAGGCAATCACTTGCCTCGGAAAATCCCAATGAATTTGGGATGGAAACTCAATCCAAGCAAAGTCTTGGATGAAAAGTATAATTACTTGCCCTTCTTGCCCTTGAAATCCTAAAGAGCTTAGGATGAAAACTTAACCTAAGTGAAATCTTGGGTGAAAAAGGCAATAACCTGCCCCTGAATTCCTAAAGAACTTAGGATACAAAATCTTGGATAAAAGAGATAATGACCTGGATGATAACCTGAGTAGATTCTTGGGTAATAAAGGCAAAAAATTACTTTTAAAATCCTAAGGATTTGGGAAAAAGAAAATAATCTAAGCGGAGGCATAGATTTGCCTACAAAATCCTAAAAGTTTAGGAAAGTGTCTAAGTAAAAACTTAAGTCCAAAAAAGTCTAGTAGCCAATAGTTGATCCAGTTATAACAAGAGCAAAACCCAGCATTGGGTACAACCACGAACCTAAGATATCGTCAAAAGTTTCTTAGGACAGGCCTGATAAAATCTGGCTCACAGGGGTTGAATAAGCACCCAAATTACAAAGTACTCTTATACAAAGCCATATCCTTTCTAAATCCTAGGAAGGAAAGCTCAAAATATAGAAAGCTTTGCATGCTATAAAGCAAAATAACCACACCAACCAATAAAAAGGACAATAATTGGCAAAAGAGGCCAATAAAGTGTTATGCAGCGGAATGTCGCTTCAAAAAAGCATAATAATAAATATAATAATGGGGAAAAGGAGAAGAAAAAGAAATCCTCAGAAATTCCCAGCCTTGCAAACTCAGGGGGGAGTAGTGATGTGTGAGCTAAATAAAGTACTTGGGCTGAGTAGCCTAATAAGCAAGGCTGAGAATGCTCAGAGCCCAACCCAGATTGTGATCCGCATTCACCAACAAAATGGGAATAAGCCCAGCCAAAGAAGTCAGCCCAATTCAATCAACCTTGAAGAAGTAGAGGTCCAAAGGCCAATACAGGAGATAATGGGCTAGAACTTAAGGTGCAGGCCCAATAGGGTACAAATAAAGCCCGACTTCCTTTAAAACAAGTTGAAGAAGCAAGGGATGTGCGGCATGCCTGACCGAGTATACAAGAACGTGTTCCACTTTGAAATCATGACAACATTTGTAGGCTTAGTGGGCAGTTATTGTAAAGCAAGGCCTATACATTAATGGCTGAAATTTTGAATGAAAAAAGAGAGAAATATTCACGAGAAAAATACTTGTGAGAAATCTTTGTACAAACTTCCCATTGAAATTTGAGAAGCAATAAAAATATTTCTATTTCTCTTGCCTAGTTTTTGTTAGCATCAATATCAAACATTAAATTGAATTCAAACATTTTCTTTATTAAATAATAATCAATAATTTAGACAATAATCGTAACAATTAAAGATCAATATGACAATAAAAAAAAAAAATTTCTCAAAATCTATTATAGAAAAATTCTCAACAACCTACCATATGTTAAAAAAAATAAAAAATAAAATTAAAAAAAGCATCACATTTGTGGAAACCAAACTCATTACGTCCTTTAAGATCATGATATATCCGCCCAGCTTGTTACTTAAACAAAGACTTATCCATAGCAAATCTTGTTCAATTCTCAATTAAACCGCAACTTATCTAATTTTTCACCATCAAATACAAATGTGTGCGAGCTAGCACAGGGGTTTTAAGGCAGTGGTTGTGTTTGGATTTGTTATCCGAATGAATTTTGTCCTGAATATATGCTAATTAATTAACATATACTAGCCGTTAATCGATTCGGTCACTTCCCAAAATATCTCTTTTCTTAAATTTTATATTTTTAGAAAATTTATAGTTGCATTAATCTCCAATCAATTGTATCATATATATTATAATTACAATTGTATATTACAATAAATATTAAATTAAAATTTCTCGACAAAAATATAATTAAGTTAACATTTCTATTGGTAATGAGTGGAAGGAATGATGAACTTTATTGAACCTATAAAATTCTGAAAGAAGAATCATAAGTGCAACTTAAAAAAGCGATTAGGTCCAACCTCATCTGCCTAATTTCATGCCTCTCTCACCATTATTTATTCAATTACAAGTAATTACAGTTCAAAGTTTATGGCGCGATCAACAATGTTAAATAAAATGATAATCCTAGATGAAGAAAAAATATCCTAAAAAGTTAAATTTTATTTTAAAATGTTTGAAAATTAAATAAAAATAAAAAATAATTTGAAACGAACAGAGCATACGCGAAGTTTGTGTTGTTTAATTTTTGGCAAACCAATCTTTAAATAATTGATGTTAACCGTATATGCTGTTCGAAAATTTTATTTTCATACAATAATTAATAAAAATCTATTCAACATATGATATATCTCATTAATTCCTTGTCCCGAGTCAATGTCGGTGTCATAAAATTGAGGCTCAAGCTGTTCCATAAATTAAATAAGGACAAATGTCACTAATGGTTTCTAAAGTTTTTGTTTTTTCTCGATTTAGTCCCTCATGTTTCACTTTTTACTTTAGGGTCCCTATACTAATAAATTTGTACCACTTTGGTCATTTGGTCAACTTTTCAGTCACTTTTTGCAAAAAAAAGAACTGAAGTCAGTATCACCCCATCATTTGAAAAGAGAAAAGTTATCATTTAATCAAGAAATAGATAAAAGAGATATCCAAACAAGAAACCTTAAAAATCACCAACATTATTTGCATTCACATGAGCATCAACTTTACCAATAACTTTTTGATCTGCTATCATTTGTAAGATCTCTTGTTTGGATATTTTTTCTTTTTTTATTCCTTGCGTAAATGACAATTGTGCCCTTATTAAATGGCGAGTAATGCTCACGTGGGTCTTTTTCCGGCAAAAATTGGTTAAAAAGTTGACCAAAGAACCTAAGTGATACAAATTTATTAATTTAGAGACTCTAATGTCAAAAATAAAATATGAGGGACTCAAGTGGAAAAAAAAAAAAAAACATGAGGGACCATCAGTTATATTTACCCATTAAATAAACTGTGGTAATTAAACAGCATTTTGTTGTCCACTCAAGTAGCAAGGATCGTGGCGGGAGTTTTATGACGTCCAATCCGAACAACTAATGCCCCCGATAAAAGTTATTATAATAAACACCGCCATTAATGCCAGGTGTTTTAATTCCTATTCCATATGTTAAAATGTATTAAATTTTTACTTGTAAGAATATAGAATTACAGATATTATACACTTGACAAGCATTTGTGTGGTGGAATAGAAGATGAAATACGAATTAGAATAAAAGACCTAGATTGTCAATAGTGACGGAGTCATAGGTGGGCATAGTGGAGGCAGCTAACCTTATTAAAATTTTAATAATAAATAATAATTTCACTAATATTTAATTTCAATATTACACTAAATGAAATTGAAAAGAAAAACCCCATAGGATAATTATTATTAAAAAAATTAAATGCGATGAAAAGTGAGTGGCGTTTTCCTTCTTTTTCACATTTTTTTTAATTATGATATTATTATTTCCCTAGGCTTAGCGCACGGATCTTTATTCTTCGGAAGCAATAAGAGTAAATATTTTTAGTTTGATATAGGTAAGGGTAGGGGTTCATCTTAACACCCCCCCCGGCCCGCCGCGCGGTAGCTTTGGTTGGGGGATGATTAGGAATATAGAAAGAGATAGATTACGTGACACTCAAAATGAAAAATATTAAATAATGGTTCTAAAATATGTCCACACGATATGGATAATTATAATTATAAAATATTTATTTAATTTGAATTTGTAATAACAAGGTCTTTTATATATTTTTTTGAAATTTATATTTCTTATTTACACATTTTTACTTATGCCCACGGGATCTTTAAGCTCCGTCGTTGACCTCTAAAATATAAATGTGAAGGGCAAATATATATACCAGTTGAGTATTAGCACTAACTGCATCTTGAATCTTTTAATTTACTGCAAATTTTGTTGTATCTTTTATTCTATTTTACAGATGTATGATAAAATAACTTCTATTGTGTTGAATTAGAAATGCATTGTATGAGTGATATACATGACTTCCATGATTAATTGTGATTTAATTTCCAAGTCTATCTACTTTATTTATAAAACACAAATTGAATTATGCTATGAAAAAAAAAGAAAGAAAAAGGAAAAAAAAGAGAGAAAAGGAGGGGGGGGGGGCAAAGATATCGGTGGATCCAATGAAGACGACTCTCACTGCACGTATAATGTCTCCGTAACTTTTTAGCTTTAATTTTTAGGGTTAATTACATCTACCTCTTTTCAAAGATATGGTATTTATCAACTTACATCCTCATGATTTCAAAATTACTAGTAACTCTTTTACGAGTTTACTAAATTACGTAAACCTTCTCTCGCATTAGAATTTTGAATAGAATTTAATGATATATATTATTCAAAAGATTAAATGAGTTTCTTATATACCCTCGTTCTTAGTATTTGGATTAAATTATTCTTTAAAATGATATTTATCTTAATTTTTATTTTGTTTTGTTTAGGAAAACAAATTGCATGATACACGATGTTAGGTTAAAACTAATGAGCAAGGAAAGTAGAAAACTTGAAATATTTTATTGTTATTTTTTATAACTATTTTTAATTATTTTTTGTAATAAGGTTATTTTTCTATATTTAACATGACGGATTTGGTCCCATTGCTTTTTATTATATATATGGTATATCCTCTCATATTTTTCCATCCCAAGCCATCCCAAGATTTGATTTTTACATCCAATCTACAAAAGAAATGGCCAACAAAATTGAAACAATATCATCATCTCTCGTTCCAATGGCAACCAATGCAAATCCCATTTCCAAACTGGATCCGACTCCATGGGATTTGCTCTTACTCCTCCTCCAGCCCACTCAGAGAGGGATCTTATTTCACAGACCCGAATCCCAAGAACTTCAAATATCCCTCATTAATCACCTCAAAAATTCACTCTCCCGCACGCTTGACTTCTTCCCTCCGCTCGCCGGCCGCTTCAGTACCGTCAAGAACGATGACAACACGACGTCGTACTTCATCGACTGCAGCAATGCCGACGTGGAGTTTACTCACGCCGTCGCCGGAGGCGTGTCCATCTCCAACATCTTAGAACCAAAATACATACCCGAAATTGTCTCTTCTTTATTTCCACTCAACGGGGTCCGCAATTACGAAGGCGTTTCAAAGCCTCTGCTCGGGGTTCAGATCACTGAGCTCGTTGATGGCTTATTTATAGCATGCACAATGAAT
>JACFYI010003618.1:1185202-1201356 GCA_014898755.1 Handroanthus guayacan | reverse complement strand
ATGATGTCCAATCCAAACAACTAATGCTCACGATCAAAGTTATTATAATAAACAACCCCATTAATGCCAAGTGTTTTAATTCTTATTCCATTAAAATGTGTTAAATTTTTCTTTATAAGAATATAGAATTGTAAATATCATACACTTGACAAATATCCGTATAATGGAATAGAAAATATTTTGCCAATAGTGATGGAGCCATAGGTGAGCATGAGCATAGTGGAGGCAGCTGACCCTATTAAAATTTTAATACTAAACCATAATTTCGGTCATATTTAGTTTCATCTAATATGAAAACAGTAATTAAGTGATGCAAAACAAGATAACGGTGGATCCAATGAAGATGACTCTCACTATATAATGTCTCCGCAATGTTTTAGCTTTGGATTTTAGGGTTACTTACATCATCCTCTTCTCTGAGATATGGTATTTATCAACTTACCTCCTCTTGATTTCAAAATTACCAATAACTCCTTTACGAGTTTACTAAATTATGTAAACCTCCTCTCACATTAGAATTTTGGATAGAATTTGATGATACATATTATTCAAAAGATTAATTGAGCTTCTTATATACCCTCGTTCTTTGTGTTTGGATTAAATTACTCTTTATAATAGCTGCAATAATTCACTCACTGCAATCATAAATAGTAGTTGTTGTTGAGAATATTTTAGTCTATACAAGTTTGCATAAATGCGAGTATATATAGGAAGTTCAATTGATGTTTTGGGTGACGCAATCGAATTTCGTCCAAAATCTTATTATGAGGGGAGGTCCATATAATTTGGTAAATTCATAGAGTCATTGGAAATTTTAAAATCAAGAGAGAGTAAGTTGGTAGATACTATATCTGAAAAGGAATGTAGATGTAATTAATCCTCAATTTTGAATTATGAAGCATGTGATCGATAAATATGAAACAAAGACTTGTTGTGATCATCATTACATTAGATTAGTTTTTTTGACTTGTATTATGGAACTGGGACATACTTTTGTGGGTGAAATAAGCGTGGCATGCTGCAAAGCAAAAGAGTTTTATTGACCTACCTCACGCTAAATTAAAGGTATTTGTCCAGTTCTAGCTAGCTAACTTTAGAAACCTAACAAATTATAATCAGTGGTTGAGAAAAAGGAGGCTGATCATTAAGGGTTGACTTTTCCTAAGTGATGTAGTAAAACAATGGGCACCTAAAGTTCAAGCCAGATAAATGACTGTCACAGTCACTCGTCATGTGGATATTATTAATTTGTCCAAGTAAGGATCTGCCCTCTTTCTTTTGAATAAGGATTGGGCTCATAAATCAATTGCCCACACTCAAACTAATGAGAAAAACATATGTCCTCTTCGCGTCAGCAATTGATAAGCTTATAAATAAGAGAAATATACTTATTATTACAATACACAATCACTGTATTTAGCATTGTTTTACGGTCATTTAATCTCCAAATATTGTAATTCCATATATTATTTGACTTGTGTTTTTGGGAGGATCTTCATTAAATCCACCCATTGTCCTTGATCACTTCTTACGCATTTAGATGTGAATTGATATCGCTATAATGATCAACGAAAGTTTGAATTTATGAAGTTCTGTTAAAATTTAAAAAAAAAAAAAAAAAAAGAAATTGGTCCCTATCTTTTCATATTATTACTAGCCAACATTTTAATGGGAGCAAAAATTTAGAAAAATATGCTCAAGCCAAACATTTAATTAACCATTGGTAAAACTATACTTTCTATATCTACATAAGAGTTCTAATAATGTTAATTATGCAAGGCTAAATTATGTTTTAGAAAGCCAATTTATTTAGTTAGCCCTAAACTGTAAAGTGGACCCAAAAGATTTTGGGTTGAGACATTGAGAAGTTATGACAATTCCTTATTCTTCAGAGATGAGGTCAGCAAAAGCCTTGGGCGTACATTAGTTCCATTGTTAGAGCCCATTTTATTGTAAAGTCCGTTAAGCCCAAAATTATGCTATAATTTGCAATCTTTATGAATTCAAAGGGCTCAAAGTTTTGTTCTTATGTATGAGTTTTCACTTGAAAAAAATCAAAAGTAATTATAATTTAGATTGATAAACATATCTGGAAATCATTATTGACTAAAAATTATTTTAATTTAAATTATTAAACATCGTTGTGACCGCAATAGGAAATCAAATATGACTTTTCGAATCCAACCCACTACCACAAAGCGCCTCTTCACTAATGGAAAATATCTATAATGGAGTTATAATGAATCCCTGATGAATTTGAAAAATAAGCAAAGTATACATGAATGACGACACTTATGACAATTTTGAAATTAATTTCTGTAACAAATTTTTAATTTGTAATGAAAAAATTCCATCATAAAAATAAGTTCTGTGATGGACTTCAATCCAATTATACAATTAATCAATGACAAAATATATATTAACGAACTTTTGACAAAATAATTTGTGATGAATTTCTTACTTTGTATTGAATTTTTTCATTAGTGAAAAGTGAATTTTCTCATAGTGATCGCACAACCAAACTCAGCGCACATCTCAAATAAAAATTATACTACATTGCATATCCCATGTTAATTGATACGTAATTTCAAATGGGAATAGAAAAAGTAAAATTTTGTAGCTTTTTTTGTTGGGTTGTTTTTTCGTTTATTGGTGTCCCTTTTCACATTACGAGAGAGAGAGAGAGAGGGGGGGGGGAGGGAAAGTGGGATCGAGAAATGGGGGAGGGGGAGGGAGCGCTTCTAGTTAGGGATGGCAATAGGACGGGGCGGGGTAGGTTTCCCCTCAACTCGCACCCGCCCCGCAAGGAAAATAAACCTTCAAAACCCGCTCCCGCCTTGCTGGTTCTGAACCCCAGAACCCACACCCGCCCTGCCTCTCAATTTTTTTAAAAAAAAATTAATAATTAATAAAATATTACTATAAAACGATGTAAAATTATTTAAAAAAATACATTGTTTTAAGATAAAATATACATGAAAATCAATTAAATTTAAAATCACTCAATAACACAATATTAATGAATTTAGCCAACATAAAAAAAAGAAAAGAAAAATATCATAACAAATTGTCTACATAATCGCACAATACAAACAACACATTTAAAAACAAAGTATTAGAAATAAAATCATAAATCTAATATTATAAATAACAAATAAAGAGATACAATACTTGATACTGTTGTTATTTAGTTTTTTTATATTATATATAATATGTAAACTATTATGTATTATAATATATATATATATAAAATATTTTAAAACATATATATATAGCGGAGCGGGGTGGGTTTGCTATGAACCCGCACCCGCCCGCAGTGGGTTTTAAATCCACTCCTCACGGGCGGCGCAGGGCAGGGCGGAGGCGGGGCGGATTGCCATGCCTACTTCTGGTCTTGGGCCTTTGGCAAAATATTTTCTATTCTAGAAAACTTAATTCATTGCTAGAAAACACCTAATCATCTATTAAAGAAAAATTCATCACATGTTTTAATATGACTTTGTGATGCATTTATGCCATCACAAATTCTTTAGAACATGACAACATGTCTTATTACTGATAAATTTTAAGACTAAATTAAAGTCCGTTGGAATAACTTTTATGGTGAAATTCCCATCACACTAAAAAAGAAAAAAAAATGTTAATAGGAATTTATGACAAATTCATTAAGCGCCATCTTTCATATATGTGTGTGTATATATATATCTTTCTACTTTTTTAAGTTCATTAGTATTTCATAATAAATTCATCATAAGCATAGTCTCTTCGTGATAGAATTATCCTATTACAATTTTATAGTTTTTATAGAGACTTTGTGTTTAAACATATCTATCTTGATTTTGTGATTTTCATAGTATAAAATTGAAAAAAATAAAGAGTTACAGATGAATCCCATGAACTTAAGTAAATTTTTATTACAAATGGCATTTCCACGTCGAAAAATATGTACAGGTCTAGATAATTGTTGAAGATATGCTTTCTGTCACCTGGAGACAAACTAGTCCTAATCACACATTGTCTTAAGCTATTATCACCTACATTACTCCAAAATGCAGTAACCGCCCACATGGCCGTCGCACAATTAAATAGGCATTAATTAATTTAAAAAGTCTCTCTCGAAGGTGACTTGTAATTAATCGCATCAATTATTAATTAGGAGGATAATTAAAAGTAATTGCTTACTAATATTATTAAGTACAAATCAGCAGGACTTTTACACCGAAAGAGGAAAAGATATTGTTGGGCACTTTTCTTTTCTTTTTTTTTTTTTTTTTTTTTGGGAGATATTAAACTTTGGGGGGCAGATTGGACATTTGCCAACCTCTAGAAAGTTCTCTTTAGACAAGGGAAAAGATGTTGATTAATTAATTCTAATTATGATTTACACGTGTCCTCCACTTAGCTTTATGCCCTGTAATACAGGATGTTTGAAGTCTGAATGCCTGAGTGCCGTGATAGCATAATTTCTTATAAATAAATAAATGATAAATAAAGAAGTACTATTGTCACCGATCAAACCTACAATTCACTCAGCCTTTAAAGTTTAAACTCTAAGTTCCAAAGTTCCATGCGCATTCAAAATAGATTTTAATTCAATCTCAAAAGTTAACTTTTGAGATTCAATTAGATCAAAATTTATTTTTAATATAATATCAAAACAATATCAAAAATAAATTTTAAATCTAACTCGCCCCAAAATCTAGGCTCCAAAATCTAAGCTTAGATTTTGGTCTAAGTTAGGGAACTCTGGAACTAGCTCCGCCTCAAAAGCTAACTTGTTATATAAAAATTGTTCAAAAATACATAAAGAGACCCTACCCTTATATTTTTCCAATATGAAATTCTAATCTATTAGAGCTAGACTCATTCTTTACATTGGGTTACTGAATGCCATGGGTCATTTGTTTCATATTACTCCACACTCTAAACAGCTAACCCTAGGCAGAGGGAGTATTAGAATCCCACATTCGTAAAGTATTGGGTTGTGATCTCTTTATATGGCATTGTTTTCACCTCACAAGCTAATTTTTAAAATGATTTAGATCCGAGGTTTAGTTTCAATATGTTGATGGGTGGCCCAACATTAGACAACCCAACATATCAGGAATAGATTTAACTTTGATCAAACTATATTGAGAATGGACCCTGGACTTATCTTACTTGTGATGTGAAAATTGCCAAAACCATATAGAGTTGGATATTTGCAGTGTGGATAACATGAAACAAGTGACCAACAACACTTCATATCCTGACATCACGGATGGAATTGGCTTTAACATTATGTATAAAATGGACCTTGGGCTCAATTCAAAATGCTAACTTTTAAAGTCAAGTAAATATCAATTTTCAATAATATGTATGAGTATTGATTTCCACTATGTACAGTGATTTATTGGAAGTTTTCATATTAATGATATATAAAGTTTAAATTAGACAACCAGCTTCACGAAATTATTCCACCAACACATATGAGGTTTTTCTCCATAAAAAATATCTTAATGAATGAGAGATGAGATCAACTTATAAATTGACTTAATTTCATTGACTTTGACAATATTTGGTATCACTAAATGCTCGTAATAAGATGTGAAAGGTTCCCTATCGGGGGACATATTTGTAAATCCGTATATTGGTCTTTGCATAATATTTTTTGATCAACAAGTGTGTTGAAAATTTTATTTGCATGGAAAAGTATCTCACTGTATGAAAGACAAAACAACTTTTAACTAACTCAAGGACTTCCTCAAAATCTCAATACCGGTATTGGATAATAGGCATTTTACATTAGTGCCCTTGGAATCCAAAAAAAAATCACTAAAGGTTGCTCTAGATCCATATCTTTTTCTATATGGGTCGAGCACAACCCAGACTCACCCAACCCTCACCATCAAATGAGGGCATCCGATGAGGCCATGTGACATTAGCAAGCCCTCGATCAACATACAACCATACAAGAAAACGTTAAAAAAACTACTATAAATATCACTCCATAAAGCCCTCACCAAGTTAATCATTCTACCTATTTTTGAACCATACCATTGCTTGTTCCGTCTTATCTCCAAGGTCATATTGCATTAAGCACTGAAGATTTTTGCCGAGACAAATACCCTCAATCCTAACATGTTCTTTGTTTTTAGGGTGAGACCTCAAGCCTATAAAAATAAATTGCTCTGGGTCTGACCCTGGTTTGATCCCATATCAAATATTAAAGTTCAAAATTCAAATATTTATAAGAAAAGATTGTGTTGATCTACCATTAAATTATAATTTTAACCTCTTTCATGGTACTTTCGACATTTAGCATGGACGTCCGATATGACTGTTTGCAGACACTCAATTAATGATCACATACTAAGAGAGGAAACAAAAAATTGAAAAATAAAATCATAGGAACCCACACGGTGCAATATTTAAACAAATTATTAGAGAGGCTGTAAAAGATATGGAATGGATAGAAATAACAAACTTGTAACTACTAAAACTAATATATTTGACTAGAGCTGTGATCTGACACTTTATTGTTTATACAGTTTTTTTAGTTTTTAGGATTACGTGTCAATGAAGGCTAACTGTCGGTACAAGGATTAGTCTTAACTTAAGCAACTGTGATGTCTTATGTCTTACTTTCAAACCGACCAAAAGTGTGACTTTTGTCCACTTTTATCTTAATTTCTTCACACTTGAAGTGGACTTTGTAGCATGATTCTTCCCTGTGTCCAAACGTCACACAAACACCATCTTTAAACACACAAACAAAAAGGGAAAACAAAAGGAAAAAAAAAAAAAAAAAGAAACAAACAAACAAAAACAAAAAGAATAGGCATAATATATTAATTGTGATAAAATAAAAATTGTCACCTGTAAATGCCTAAAAATTATTTTGTTACACTAATAATTTTAACTAATTTAATAGTGATAAAAATTGTTTAAATTGATACCATTAACTAATGATACATGCATATATAATGAAAATCCAATGACAGTAAATATCTTATCACAAATTATAGCAACAACTTTTTTGTTAATATTAGATACTTATATGAAAACAAGAATTTTATATTACTATTATTAGCTTATATTATCACAAAATAAAAACTATTGTCACCTGAAAATATCACTACTGTCTATATGAGTACTGTCAGTGTTATTCATTGTATTTTTTTTTAAAATATTGAGTAAATTAATTTTATTTAAATTAAAAAAAAAACACTAAAAAAAGGTTTTCATATCCAATAAGATCTAGTGCATTAACTATAGAAACAAAATATCACGAAAGAGCTTATCCAATAAAATTGAATGTCTCATTTATTTATGTATATGTTTTTATTCCCTTCTGGCAATCTAAGCCTAGCTACCTAACCTTGCCTCTGCCCTTTGGGACAATTTATTTAATTTTTTAAAAAAAGATTTATTCCATAACAGTGGAATAATAAAAACTAAAAGGTTCCACTTTTATCTAACATGATATTAAAATAATGTAGCGACAAGAAAGAAAACGATAGTACGTATTGCAGCTTTTACAAACAATAAAACGTAGCCACGTGCTAATAAGACAAAAGTTGCTCAATTGCTAAGGGCACTCCCAATGAAATGAGAAAGCGTGTACATTTGTACTGTGTGTGATTAAATATTTGATTATTTTAGTAATCACATGATTAAAATTATGTTTACTACTAAAGAAAAATTGAGTTAGTATAAGATAATAAAGTTTGATCCATGAAATCTGGAATTTCATTGGCCAAAGATATTATATTGATGATGTATTTTGATTGGTGGATTTGAAGTTAATGATTTCAGTTTATAGTAAAGCCGTGAAATTTGTTTGGGCAGTTTTCATGTAACGATGTATATTTTAAATTTTTGAACTTGTCTTTTTGAGCTCTTTCTAAGCTGTTACGACAAATTTTTAATTATTTTCTAAGATTAAAATTCATCCATCTAAACACAACTTTGATTCATTTAGTAATATTGGATTACAACTATTGATTACATATTTATATTTGTGAACTCATTGCAAAAGATGTGGAATCATATAAATTTGTTCCATGTTGTGAACTGGTTTGAATGGATTTTCTATTTGTATCATTAGTGTGAAAATTTTAGTTCAAATCAAATTGTCACAACTCAAATCACTTGATAAATATCAAAGCTGATGCTAACCTAAATTACCTTAATAATAAGATTAACCCAACTTTTACACCAAAAAATACCTTACCCTGGTAGGAATTTTTCCTGTGAAAATCATTGAATGCTTAAGTTAGAATATATATTCTGAAGGTAAAAGTACAAATACAGTTGAAAAATTACAAATAAAAAATTCAGGCTGAGGCGCGGATATCTCGCTCTCTTTAAGGAGATTCAAGCCCACTGCAGTAAAGAATTCTCACTGATCCAGCAGTAACACTCTTGACTTGTCCCCCCCAGGATACAACAGCCCGACAACGTCGTATAACTCAACAAACTCTGGACTAGATGTTGAGTTCAAAGCTTCACCAAGAGAATACCCTTCTTCAACTAGAAAAACTCTCTTTATGTGTGTGTATGTTGGATGTGTTTTTCAAGTGACTTGCAAGGTAAAGATGACCCCTATTTATAGGTGTAGAAAGACCTCCATGAAATAAATTGAAAGTAGTGGGAATAATTCTCATTAAAACATGGAGTAGTGGGGTAATAATGTGAGAGTAATTTGAGCATATGAAAGGATGCAATAATGTATGAAATAATGTTGGCATATAATGATATAATAAGTGGACAAGTAGTGGGGTAGTGGCCATAAAAATGAATTAAGTAAAATTTAAATGGCATTTCATCCACTAACCCATCACATTCTCACATTAACTTGATGTAATAATTTGGGCAATTAAAAGATACAAATTTTTAATATTAAAATGCCCCATACACCAACATATTCTATATTTATTGAAAAAAACACAAAATTTGCTTCAAATTAAGTATATGAATAAATAAATGCAATAGTACTATAAAAAAGACGAACTTTAATTTCATCCCCTTGCACATGCTATTCTAGCGCATATCTATAGTTGATAAAAAAAATTGTGTTTGAAAGAATACCACTTTTGAAAATATTCTACTTAAATAAATATGTTTATTAGCATTTTTTAAACAAACATGCATATTCGTACAATCATATTTATTCTGTCTTATAAATATGTCATAGTTGTCGTATAAGTTATCCCCATTCAGGTCTATATTAATGCAATTATTTGATCCTATACTTCAAAATTTGTGCTTGTCCTGTAATTTATTGATACAAACAAATTTAATTGGAATGAATTTTTTGTTTAATTTCAACTTTTCAACTTTCTAAAATGTGGAGGAGAAAATGCGGAAAAAAGAAAGTAGAAACAAATAAAAAAAGTAGAGTAGAAAAAGAGTAAGATTTTTTTTTTTCTTCTTCAGATGAAAGAAGAGTATAAGATTTTGATAGGGCTATCAACACTCAAAAAGTTCACTTTCCACAACAAAAAATAAATAAAACAAAATAAAATAACGCCCTAAAAAACCACGATAATCAGAGCCGTCAAAACTAAGGCAACCTCCAATCACTAGTGGCCAGGATTCAGTCTCTCATCACCTGAAAATCCTCACGCTCAAGTACAAAAAACCCCCAATCCACTTTCCACCAATCAGATCCCTCCACGTACAGAACAGTTGGGGGTTTAACAGAAATTTGATACACCCACCCCAAACTCCAAAGTGGCAGGTAGCACCGGTGTTTCCGTGCAACAGCGAATCTATTGAGTGAAGTGGGATTTAATTAATAAATTTCCTCAGGTCCACAAAAATAAAAACTTGTGGCTCAGAAACCAGAGGCCTGATGACGTGGCACCCACATCTTTATAACCACTACCCCGGCGTCGTTCTATTGTTTTTCTTTAAAGAGATCAAAATCATTGCATTTAGCCTTGCCAACAAAGCTTTTCCCCCTTTCCTCAATATTATTCTATATTTGTTTTCTTCGTTTTCCAGATTTGGTTTACTTCCCATTGTGAAAAATCCTCGAGTCCACTGTCTAAAATGATGAAGGAACCCGAGATAAAGTTGTTTGGGAGGAAGATTCTTTTGCCGGAGAACGCCAGCGGGGAATATTCCGGCGAGTCTTCCGATGAGAGTAATAATGGAAGTGGTGACTCCATTGATTGCGATCCCCGTGAAGGAGATTCGGAAAAAGGTGATGATGGTGAAGAAAAGCAGGAGCAGGCTGATGAGGTAATTACAGAGGCTTGAATTTTCACACACAATACACTTGCAAAGAGTACTATGAACGTTTCTATGTGTGTGAATTTCTGGGTATTTTTGGCGTTGTTTTGAAGTTTAAGGAGGAGCCCAGATGCTAAAACACTTGGAAGATTAGTGGGTTCATTTTACTTTTTTTATTTTTTCAGAAAAATTAGATCTTTTTCATTTTCTGGAATTTGCAAAATCTTGGTTTTGATGTAGGGATTTTGGTCCCATACTGTTTGGGTATGATTTGGTAATACAGTTTAGGCTTTTTCTCATAAATTCAATTTGTTGATATTTTTTAGGTGAACCAAATAAAGATATTTTTAGAATTCAAGCAATTCTTGATTAATAAGCAATAGTGCAAAACTCTTTTATTTTGACCAAGATTTTTCTGCCCATCATCTGAATTTTTCCAGTTTAGCTGTAATTTTTTTTCTTAATTTAGATCAATTTGAGCTTGACTTACATTTTGTTATGAATGAATTTTCTAATTTCTGGTCTTGACTTATGTTGGACTTTTTTCCCCCCTTTGATTATTCTTCTGTAGATAAGAATTCCAGAAAGTTCTGCTGTGGAATTAATTCTGCCTTATCTTTTTGTTGTCTTCTTGAAGCCATTGGTTTCTCCAAAAGGGTTGTTTGTTCTGGGAAGTTCTAAATCCCACTAGCTCTTTTTAATACTATATTGGAGTTCCTAGGTTATTGTCTGATCAATTGAATATTTCTCTAGCATAAGGGTCAAATATGTAATTTACTTGTGCAGTTCTGATTTGTAGACAGCATAAGAACTGTTTGGTTGGCTTTTTGATCTTTGCATATTTCCAATAATTTGAATACTGGACTCAGCTTTTTCCCCTGATTTTAAATTATGTAACACAAACATATATTTTGGGATTCCTTATAAGTCTATAAAACTACACATAGTATTAGTCCAGAAGCTTAATCTTGCAGCAGGGTGGATTTCCAATAGTTTTTTGCTTTTGGATTTGGTTCATTTATGCGTTAATTATTGGTAATAATTGCGTTTTGCTTAACTGAAGGACTGCAACTTACGGGAATTTTTCTTGAAAATTTTAGGCCCAAACAGCAGGACAACACTGTGAAACTACTGCACAAGACGAGGACCAAAGTCCAGGTGCCGTTGAGGAAGCGCAGGATACAAATGCTTCATCAGAATCAGACGACAATCCTAAAACACCGTCGATTGATGAAGATGTTGTGTCTGCAAATGATCGTAAAGCTGAAAACGAGCACAATGATGCGACGAATGGACAGCAAAAGGCTCTTAAGAAACCAGATAAAATCCTCCCCTGCCCCCGTTGCAATAGCATGGACACCAAGTTCTGTTATTACAATAACTATAACGTTAATCAACCTCGGCACTTTTGCAAGAGCTGTCAGAGGTACTGGACAGCTGGGGGCACGATGCGGAATGTTCCAGTTGGGGCTGGTCGTCGAAAGAACAAGAATTCTGCCTCCCATTGCCGTCATATTACAATCTCTGAAGCCCTGCAGGCGGCTAGAATCGATGCTCCAAATGGATTTCATCACATGAAATTAAAACCAAATGGAACCGTTCTATCTTTTGGTCCAGACTCATCTCTATGTGAATCCATGGATTCTGCTCTAAGTCTTGCAGAGAAAAGAGTTCCGAATGGTGTTAGAAATGGGTATTATAAGATTGATGGAGGGGGGCCAGTTTCCTGTAAAAACGGAGAGAAGGTTGATGATTGTTTAGCACCTTGTGTCCCTATGTCGAATTCAATGGCAGGGGGCAAAAACGGGTTACAACAGCAAAACATAAACGGATTTCCATCTCCAGTTCCATTGATTCCTGGTATTCCATGGCCATTTCCCTGGAATTCTGCGGTTCCTGTTCCGGCCATTTGCCCTCCAGGATACCCTTTGCCGTATTATCCTGCACCATATTGGAATTGCACTGTCCCTACTGCTTGGAATCTTCCGTGGCTATCGGTTCCACCTCCCAGTACAACTCAAAAGACAAGCGGTTCAGGTTCAGGTCCCAACTCACCACTTGGAAAGCATACGAGAAACGGGGAGCTTCTTAACCCAAACAAGTCGGATGGTATAGAAGCAAAAAGTTCAGAGGGTTCGATTGTAGTTCCAAAAACTTTGAGAATAGATGATCCTGAGGAAGCCGCAAAAAGTTCCATATGGGAAACACTGGGGATCAAGTATGATTCTGTGAGCAGGGGAGGTCTTTTTAAGGCCTTACAACCAAAGGGAGATGAGAAAAAACAAACGGTTTCCACCTCGCCTCTTTTACAAGCTAATCCGGCAGCATTATCTCGGTCGATTAGCTTCCATGAAAGTGCCTGAAGATTGCACTTTGACGAGCCATCACGATTATTAAAGATGTTGATTTGGCTCAACACAAAACTCTTCAATTTCTGGCTCGTGAGACGAGTTTATCGATCTCCAAGCCTCGTGTTCTATATATACTTGGCATTTTGCCGCAGTTTAAGTTGTTCTAAGACGCCCCACAGGAAGATGGTGATTCTTATGCAGAAGATGTACTTCCATTGTAACATTAAGAAGGGGCCTTCGTTTTTGCTTTTAATGAGTGAGTTTTTATGTACAAATTTTTGTAGAAAAGTACTGACAGAAAGGGTGCTTTCAACTATTAGATGTTGTATGATGTGATTAATTGTTTTTAAGTTTTTTACAGTCTTTTCCTTTTTCATCCTTTGTTTCAATATAAATAAACACTCTTTTGCAACTTGCAATTGATCATTTTGGTCTGCTTAAGCATTAGTACACCTTTTGCTTCTTCTTCTTCTTCTTCTTCTTCCCTTTTTATTTTTTTATTTTTATTATTTTTTTTGGGGGGGTGGGGGTTTGCGGGGTTTGTGTTTCCCTTCCCTTTGGAATTATCAAGATTTGCTTCAAACCAATTATTTTGGGTGGGCTCTTTTTACGGATTACAGACATACAAAAAGCGACTTTAGTGGTGTTGCATATGGACAATAAATGTTACACATGGAGAGAGCTTGAGCATTTGGCAAAAGGGCCAACATATCTCACATATCTCCCTTTCAAACCAAACTTCAGGATTAAAGTGGATACAAGTAGCTAATTACCCTAACACCCCGCGACAGAAAATTTAATGAAGCCTCTTGTAAAATCACAATTTGATCCCCAAAATTTAAGCATATCATACTAACAAGGATTAAATTGTAAAATTTGTTCAGTCAATATATTAAATTTTGATGGGGTTTAATTGCATTGCTATATATGTTTTGTTAAATTTTTTATTCGTTGAACTAACTACATAGTTTTTGAAATTACATCAAATACTTAAATAATTAGATCGAAACCTTAAGGGATTTTGAGATATGAATCACGATCATTTATTTGTTTTTTCTTCTTATTCTTCCCCCACTTTTTATTTCTTTTCCCATGAAGCGCAATTCTCAGATTGTTATTTTAAATTGAATTATACCTAATTATTTTCATGATATTGAGTGTAAATATTTTTTTATTACGAAACTCAAAATCCTTAGCGAAGAAATATAGTGACGATCTTAACTTAAAAAATAAATGGGATCCCTTTCCTGAGTCGCTGGTGACGTGAAAGTTTGCTGAAATTAAAATATTAAAAGTATAAAAGCTACTCTTCTTGACTTTAGAAAAGATAGATCAAAATATGTGTACAAGAGTGGACCACTAACTGAGATATTTTCATGTCCAGAGCAAATTGTAACCACATCTTATGAATAAGATTTAGTTGCTATGGGTCCCATTGTGCACAAAGTGTTATAAATGCTTTTGGCTTTTTCATTTGCTTTTACACCTTTTTTCCCATAATTTCTTTTCCCTTTTTGCCCTTTCCCCACTTTTGGAAATTGGAATCATCTATCACATTGTCCCTTATCACAGGTGCCACAAGGTTTCATTTTTTAAGGGGCAACAATTAATTCATTTCCAGAATGTTCAAAAAAAGAAAAAAAGAATAAAAAGATATCATCAATTTGTAGCCACAAACCATAGAAAACAAAATATCTGCACATGAAAGTATATTGTAGCTATTAGAGGATTTTTATATTTGTTCCAGAATCATGTCGGAATTCCATTTTAGTGCATAAAGTTGATCCTACTATTTTTCACAATTTATGTGGTGAATTATTGCAACAAATGTATGTTGTAATGAAACATTATCTTGTGGGTGGTTAGCAATCATGATTTGTCGTATGATTTAAAAAAATTAAGATACATACATATATATATAAATAATTTGATGTATGGTAATTTGATAGAGTGTTGACTAACAGGTTTTCAAAATCAACGAAAAAGACTCATCAAATTGTATCACTGGGGTTTACATGATTTAATAGGATGGAGGATGGTGGGTTTAACATAAAATAAAAAATAAAATTAAACTTGACAAAGGAATCCAATGAAAATCCTTTGAATTTTAAGTCCTGAGATAGATTTAAATTATTATTAAACAGGTTAGCATGATAAAATGCATACCTTTTGTTACTTTATGTTTGAAGGTAATAAACTTTTCTTTTCCATCATCCAAATTGTCCTAGGACGACGTCACATGTATATACACATTTGATGGTCAATTAGCAGGTCACATGTTTTTTGATATATATGGTAGATTTTAAAGATAATAAATTTTAAAGTCATACTTGACCTGGTTTTTTTCGTAAAAGAAAAAATATTAAGAGTAACGGCAAAAGTTTCTTTTTACTTATGTCACATTTATTATGTCCATACTTAGGAAGAAACATGAATATAACATTACGAGGCCATGATGTAGCTTTAGAACACCCCAGACAAGCCTAGGCCCAATGCTTATTTAGTAGTGTTTAATGAGATGTCTTAGCGACCTTAGTTATCGTCCCTACATTGTTAAATATAACATGGGTTTAGACTGCAACAATATCCTTTATTAAAACAACATAAGTAAAGGATAATCACATGAGAATATCATATCTATAAGAAAATATTTTAAGGTGCTCATTGATAAGGGTTACGGGGTGAATGAGATTATTTATTACTATTCGTAACTCTTTCGATATCCCATAATTAATAATGAGCTAGCCTGCGACAAGTGTTTATTCCATACTATTTCTTCTTCTATTAATATTCCCTCTCGCCTCTAAGATATATTAGTATGAGGTGATAAAATTTCAATCATATTTCTAAAATTGCAATCTTTCATAGAGGGAATGCACTTTAAAAATAAACTTTTATATCTTCAAATAGAAATTACAAATTAGTGAGGACTACCAAATAGTTAATTTTGAATATATTATTTGTTATTATACAAACTCTATGTTATGTTTATTAAACCTAAGGCAGATTTTATATATTCATTCAATTTAAAACAACCACTGACTAATGGCCAATACAATATCACCTACCAAAGAGTCCCTAAAAAAGTATAATCTAACTAATCATTTGAAGTAACAATTATTTGAAACGTTACAATTTTCAATTTTAATTTTAAATTCTTTTATAGTGTAAAATTATAAATTCACTTGTCTATGATTGATTCGAATATTACAATAGAACAAAATGCAACAATATTTAGTTATTTGAGACTCTTGGAGTTTGTTCTTTAGTTTTTTCTTGTGATGCTTATGTCATCTGGATTAGGGATTGAAAGAGTATGTACAGCTATTACATATCTTTTCGAATAAGTTAATTATAATTTTAGAATTTAGATTGCATAAAGTGAATTTTGAGACAATTATCACATCCAACAAGCCGAAGACTTGAATGGTGACGTACTCTCAAGTTAATTATCTATTTGAATTTCTTTTATAGGAACATTGTATATGTTTTTATTTTGATTTGGGAGAATTGCAATTTTAGTCCCATACATTTGGGCAAATTCCATTTATGGTCCCATCCCTTTCAAAATATCCAAAAGTG
>JACFYI010003618.1:1164442-1175258 GCA_014898755.1 Handroanthus guayacan | reverse complement strand
CCCTGAATTCATTAACAAGGGAAAGCGATCACCCCGAAGGAGGAAGGTTGTTTTTGTTCCATTTCAATCTCAAGTTCAATCACTTGATGACGCCGCTGCAAGAACCGGAAAAAAGACAGGCCTCAAATTAATTTTCAAGACCAATCTTAGAAGTGTCTCCGATGTTGTTTGCACTCAACAACCCGTTTCCAAGAAAATAGCCATCAAGAAGCCCTGTTCAGAGAATCTCGACAAAAATCCTCGTAAAAGAACAATGAACTCTGAAGAGGAGGAGGGTACGTCCAAGAAAAGGGCCAAGAAAAGCAGTGAGGTATTGGATCCAGCGCCCGATCTTCCAGATGTATTCAAGAATCGCATTATTGATTGCGGGGGTGATCCTGAGAGCGTGGTTTTGGTTATTCAGAAGGAGCTGACGAAAACTGATCTCAGCAAGGGTCACGGTAGATTATCTATACCCTACAAGAAAGTCAGGAACGAGTTCTTGAAACCAAGTGAAGTAGATCAGTCAAATACAGAGAAGGGAGGAATTAAGACGGCCCTGATTCAGCCATGTCTGAAAGAATGCGAAATCAATTTGAGAAACTGGAAATCGAATACAGAATACGTATTGGTTCGAGATTGGAATAAAGTTTGCAGTAGGAATTCATTAAGGGAAGGTACGAAGATTCAGTTGTGGTCATTCAGAATAAATTCAGATCAGTTGTGTTTTGCCCTGGTTAAAGTCGATTGAAGACCTTTAATAGGAACCATTAACATTCTTTTATTCTTTTATGAGTTTTTCTGGTGATTGTGTAATTGGGTAGACAGAAATCGATGAAGCAGAATTTTTGTTGGTCTTATATTGTCTTGATCAAGTTTTTCAGAATGTATATATGTATATCACGGTTGTTAATGACATTTTAAGATGCAATTTTTTTTCAGGACTGATATTAAGTGCTTTCTGAGAATGCTTTGTTCCTACAGACAAAATCCAAGAATGATCTGTTTTATTCTTTATCTATTTTTAGTACTGCTCTGTTATTGATCTGTTATAGTTTCTAATATTTGTCTTTTGTTCCTTGGTGCAAAACTGCAAATATATAGTGTATAACTGTATATATGTATATATGTTGGGCCTGATCATTTTTTTTTGGAATTGAATACAAGAACTATAGTATGGCATTGTATCCGTGGCAGAGGCACTGCGCATGTGGAATTTTTCACAGAAGTTTGACTAGGATCCTCTATTTAAATACAGTGTTCTGATCTTAAATATATATCAGATATATTAAAATTTTGGTGTAAAAACATAGGATTGTGGATGATATACTCTCACCATCCATCCGTGCAATGAAATATGATTAGGATTGCCATGTTGTGTTCATAAATGATGATATTGTTGTTCGGATTAGGATTTTTGTGTCTACAGTTGAATGCTGAAAACTTGGAAGTAGTTTAGCTTTGTTGTTTTCAAAGTAAAAAAATTTATTGTTTGCACTTCAAAGTTCTATTTATGAATTTTTTTTGTTATTTGTAATCTACAGATAAATTCTTATAGAAACAATGCCTGTAACGAGTGATTCTTCGACTTCACACACTTGTAATAATACTTTCAATCCAAATTCAATGCTGAGCCAAACCCCAACCATAAACCCAGCCAAAAAATTCTTTACACAATCGGATAGGAGATGCTTGGCTTAATAATCAGAAGTATTCCTTTCGACTCAAGATTGCAGCGTAAGCGAGTTTTGGCGCTGGTGGTGCCCCTCAGAAAAACATTTGCACACCTCTTGATCCTCAGTCCAAAGGCATAGGCTGTTTGGATGTTTCGTGGGCAGCTCTGCAATATCCAAGTCCTGCAGATTTCTGATTTTATGCAGAATTGCAGATACTCTGCAGATGGTACGACGTTGGATCATATACGATCTGTGGTTCGACTCCTTATTTTCCAGGGCATTTGCAAAACTCAGAATGAAGCGAAACATAGTCAGTTTTTCCTTATTTTCTAGGGCATCTGCACCATTTTGATTAACATTCATTGGCTCATGGATCAAATCTTTGTTCTTATCATTCATATAATGCGGGAAGGTATCCAATCATCCGACTTTCTTGCTTCTCTTGCCTGCCAACAGCATAGCACTACAATTTTACATCAAGGCAGCATTCAGAAAGTGATTACTGGATAATTTCTGAGTCCGCCATGGCATTACCACGTATGCCATTCTTATTTTCAAAACATCATTTTCCAAATATTATTCCGCCAGACATAAAAAAATAACCATATACAAACATTGCTTAGTTATCAGCCGCATTTCACCCATGTATTCAAGCTCAAGGCATTTGTTTTGTCAAAATAGAACTTTTATTATTACTATCTTTGATATGATATTTCATGAATTTAAAAAGAATCAAAATTTATTAATAACGACATAAATAATTTTTCTTTATAATAAAACTCACAAGAAATGAAATAAATAATTTTTCAGATGAATATGATTTTACGAATGAACTATGAGACCAAGTATACGATGTAAGACACATAAAATTTTACCAATCTTATATTAATATCATTTTCAATCACGTCCTATACAATTGATTCAGATCTATATTTATTTTCACGTGAAAAATGAAAACATTCTTAATGCTCCAAATAATACAAAAATTAATTTTTAAAAAAAAAAAGAAAAAAGAAATGAAATAACCTTTTTTTTTTTTTTTTGGTATTTTGGTCCTTACACGTATCAACCAAAGGTTGGTTCGGTTCTCCCGCGAGTTTTAACTGCCGAAATCATAGTACAGCCCCATGTCTCCCCCTCAGTCCTCCTCCATAGCCTTCTCTCTCTCCCTCACTTTCTCTCATATCATTTTTCCTTTTTGATCTGTTCTCTGTTTTCCCCTTTTTTTAATGTTTATTATTAATCTTTCCATTTACATCACAAGTACCATGTTTACTATTCATTCCCTCGTTTGGATATCTCATTTTTAGGTTCTTTTCCATATCCATTGCTGCTTATTTATAGCCTTAACGCCAATCTGCGAAAATGGGGTTTTAATTTTCCATTGAAATCCTCGAGTGGGATAGTCTGATACTTCTCCTTTTCGTAGCCATGGGCAGTATTTTTCAATTTTCTTTAGTTTTGGCTTCATATTTTTGACCCTTTATTTGTGGAAATACAGGAATATTGTTGAATGGTAACTGCCAATTTGATTGTTTCTGAAGGATATTACTTCAAGGTTGCTTTTTTATCGATCTGTTTTTTTTCATTTTGTTTGTTTGTTGAGGAATTTGAACTTATAATTGACAATATGGACTGTTTACTCTCATAATAGATTAATGCAGTGGAAATAAAGTGTATTTTATGTGTCTCCAATCTTATGTTTTTCACTTTTAGCAAAAGCAATGACAGGATAAGTAATGAGATATGAAGACGCGAATGCAAATTTTTAGGTGTTATAATTAGAGGAGCTGGAGTTCTTTCCTGATTATTGATTGTACATTTGTAGGATGGGAAGGGTAAAGTTGAAGATACAGAGATTGGAGAGCCTGAGCAGCCGGCAGGTTACTTACGGCAAAAGAAGGGCTGGGATCTTGAAAAAAGCCCAGGAAATTTCAGTTTTATGTGACATCGATATTATCCTTCTTATGTTTTCTCCAACTGGCAAGCCATCGATATTCTGTGGGCAGCGCAGGTACATATTGAACATGTGAATGAGATACAAATTAGTCTTTATGTCAATGAATAAACTAATTATATGTAGAAGGGCCCTGTTCAAGTATATGTGCCTTAAAAAATGTCAGTAGGACTTCCTAAACTCAGTTATGTATTATTAAGTTCAGTATCTTAATGTGATTATCATTATTGTTTCGTGTTAAATGTGCAAAGTAGAGTTTGCAATATTTAGCTCATTCTATAACTACAGATTAAGTTGATTGTTATTGATTACTGAGTAGAGGAAGTTTTCTCCAGCAAAATGTTGCAATGTATTGTTCTTCGATTCATTACCATACACAAGTATGAAACAGAAAAATTAAGCAACAAGCTTTTAATGACTGATGAGGCTCCTGTGATACTTGAGCCAAGAAAGAACCTCGTTCACTGATGGAAAATTCCATTACAGATTTTCATAAACATTTTTTTGTAATGGAAATCCCTTATGACTAATTAGTTCTATGATGAAATTGAAGTCCATCACAGAATTAACTTTTGTGATGGAATTTCTCATCACAAATTGAAATAACTTTATTAGAGTCCGTCACAAGTTCGTCGCAAGTGTCCTTGTTCAGGCATATTTTGCTCATTTTTTAAATCCGTTAGTATTCCACGCAAATATGTCACATATGCTGTCTATCTGTGATAGAATCTTGTCTGTCATAAATTTTTCATTAGTAAAGGGCTATTTTCTTGCAGTGTTGGTTACTTATCAATTTAGATTGTTGGTACATGCTATTTCAGTGCCAATATTTCCTGATAATTTTTCCATTTTGTTTCAGCAACATCGATGAAATGATTGCAAAATATGCTCAACTAACGCCAAAAGAGCGGGCAAAACGGTAGATGATTCCATCTTTTTTAGCTTTCTATTTGTTATAATTCCAGCTTTTTCCTTTTCGTTATAATTTTCCCGTATCATTATAATTCCATGCTTTTTTCTTTCTTTTGTTGAATTTGGAACAGGAGGTTGGAGAGTCTTGAAGTAAGTTTGATATTTAAACTAAGCCTGTCCCTGTTGTTCTTTTTCACTCTTCTTGACAACAAATTGAAGTTGATCTATAAATTGACATGATAGACTTTGAAGAGAAACTTCAAGAAGCTTGACCAAGATGTGGATATAGATGAGTTTCTTGATACAAGGTAACAATTTGGTTCATCGACGTTTGCAATTACTTTTTAAGCCTTATATATGTAATACCTGATTGATTGATTTTCTTCTGATTTTCCTTCTTGCAGTACTCCATCGATTGAGGTATCTTTGTCTAAATCATTGCAGCTCACGTGATGTTTGAAAATCAAGTGTGCTCCATAGTCTGACTGAATCGATTAATGATACTCTGTGGTGATGTGTTACTGTATAGGAAATGCACAACCGAGTAAGGATGCTGCAATCTCAAATTACTGAAGTACAAAAAAGACTAAGGTGCAAACATATTCATTGAATAAGCTAAACTGCAATGATTAATCCTATACTCCCTGTGGTTTGGCCTAATTACAATATCATCTTTTGTGGTTTGAAAAATTACTATAGTATCCCCAGATATTAATGTAGTTGACGTAAAACTTAGAGGAGTGTAAGTTTGCAGTAACACCACTTGTGATTTGCGAAATTGCATATCCCTTTACATTAGGGGGTGTTATTGTAATTTCTTAACCAACACCGTACTCTATCAAGTTTTCTGTCAACTGAATTGACCGTAGGGATTGTTATTGTAATTTTCAAACCACAAGTAATGTTGTCATAACTAAGCCAAAACTCAGGGGATGTTGAGGAAAATATCCAAACTATAAATTAACCTTACTGTCCAATCCATAAAATCGTCTCATGACTGCAAAGTTTCTCCATGGTTCTATTTACATCACAACGCCAAACTAAGCTGACTACTTGGGAACTTCTGGACTGTAGTAATATGGTGTTAGAGAGTTGGTAGTTGAAGAATTTTTAACCACAATTGTCATATTGTGTTGTTCACGTTAAAGATCAACTTATTGGTGTTCCTTTATGATCATCTATATGGGTGAACTTATTCTAGATTTCTTTTTAGAGATATGAAGTGTTTCCTTTGTCATCAGATGGTGGACTAATCCAGACAAAATCGAAGATGTTGAACACCTTAGTCAGATGGAAAACTCACTGAGGGAATCCCTGAACAAGACTCAGATGCTTAAGGTAAATATCATGGAAAATATGATATGAAGTATTACACTTTAGTGATAATTATCTTATTAACCTTGCGATTTCACTTAACTACAGAAACATCCACATGGTTTGGAAATTACAATAACACCCCTTGTCGCTCAATTTACAGGAATTCTGCTCGTAATGTTTCAGTTAGTATGTCAATTTCTAAGGAGTCTACTTATAAAGTTACACGGGCTCCATTAAATTTTCTGTTAGATGAATTAACAGTGTTGTGCTATTGTAATTTCCCAAGCCACAAGGGCTATTTTTATAACTAGGCTTAACCTTAGGGGCATTAAGGTAACCATCCCTAGTCTTTATGTGTCATTGAATGTTTTACTACTCATTCTGGCTAATGTCGTATAACTTACACTAACTGGATTCGTTTTCTTTCAGCAGGAAAAGTTTTTGAAGGACCCAGTTATTCCATTCGATTGCACAAACCAGGTAATTAACCGATCTACTATTACAAAGTTCTGTTTCTATTTCTTTTCACATTAGCCATATATGTAACTCGTATAGTTTAATCATATTTTCCGAATCGCAGTTCCAAAACAGCATGCAATTTCCCATGGCGACAACCAGTGATCACGAGTGCCAAACACAGTCGTGGCTCCCAGGTGGTGACACTCAACATATGATGCTACCAAGTGAACCCCATTTCTTGGCTATTAGGTGAGTTGGTTTCTCTATTCCTGTGGTTAGCCATAATTTTTTATCGTAGTCATCTACCACTACCAGTTTTTTTTTTTTTTTTTTGAGATGTATATGAACCATTAGTATATATTCACATAACTTCATTTTAGTTTTCTATTGGGATAGGATAATTACCTCAACATCTTTGTTGGTTTGGTCTAATTACAAAAACACGAGTTGTGGTTTTGGAAATTATAGTAACAGCGGGAAAACTTAACAAAGGCGATGTAATATTATAACTAGATCCCTTGAAAATCTAATACATTCACCTTTCACCGAAACATTACTAGTACACCCTTCATTAATCTACACAGTCAAGCAACAAGAAGTGTTATTGTAATATTCCTAACGCAATGAGTATTTTTGTAATTAGGCCAGGCCTCAGGGATGTTGAGATAATTTTTTTTTTTCCTATTCACAAACTATGTCTGTATTTATTTAAAAAAAAAAAAAGCTCTCCATCTTGTTTGCTTTATTTTACTCAAGTTCAAAATGATTTGTACCGCAAGCAATGCCAATGGAAGAAGTACAGTATTATTTTGCGACCTAGTTGGAAAAATTTACGAAATCAAACTGCAACACTCAATCTGCTGCAGGAATAGTATAGTCTTTTGAAGTCTCGAACATTTGGTGTGCATGAGGTTGAGGCTTACTGAAACGTAACAAAGCGTTTTTCTTTTCAGAGATATGGAGTGCATGAGAGATGTAACCTTCCCAGCCTGCTCCAGTTACTTTGGTGATGTGAAAGAACAAGATCTTGTAAATTCAAGGCAATCGAAAAATGAAGTACAAGACAGCATTACTATTGAAGACTATACCTGTTCTGCTCCCTTGAGATTACCTCTTGTTGAACAATATCCATATCATTCATTTGGAAATTTAAGTTTCACAGATTTGCTGGAGCCTGGAAGAGATGTAAATTTTCAACCGAGCGCCATGGATTATCATATCAATGGGAATTTTGAACTTCCAAGATCTGTTTACAATAATTTCCAGCATAGTTTAGTTCCTACAGCAGGTTCGTGCGCCATTTCTATGCTTAACGAGAACTCTTATCCACAGGTAAGCCCGTCTCAGTTTATGGTACATTTGCAAAGAGTTTAAATTTTGGGTTTGATTCTTGATTTATTGCTTTAGTCAGTGAAGCTTTAAGAATTGTTTTAGTCACTCTGAGGCATGATGAATTCGATATGTATCGGTATAGTTTAATTTTTCCTTGAATCAAGGTCAGAAAAAGAGAAATAATGAATGACCATTCTCAGTCTACTACTACATTGTATTTCTTTGGGATAGTTACCATGAAAACCTTTGATGTTTGATCTAGTTATTGAAACACCAACCATGGTTCAAAAAATTTATAATAATACCCTTTTATGTTTTACACCCAATGGTAAGGCTTAAGGATTTTCAGGTGGTCTAATTGTAACATTAGACAGGCTCTGTTTAAATTTTCTATCAGCTAAACTAGTAGCAAATGATGTTATCAAAATTTTTGTCAACCACAATGAGTTTTTCCGTACTTAGGCAAAACCTCAGCAGATGTTGAGGTAATAATCCCTATTTCTTTCTTAACTCGTTTCTGTATAGTAATCCCTGATAACATACTAGCCAACCTATATGTTACTTTACGCAAAATTGCTTGTGTTTTGCAGCCACCAAATTAGTTCAGCAGTTAAGTCGAAGACCGGTCATGCACATCTTGCCCCATTTTGCTTGAGCTCAAGAAGTACAGAAGATCTGTATCTAAAATTATTACAACCTATGAGATCTAGCTCAAGGTGTATGGCTCATCCAACCTCCTCAGACTAAGTAACAGATTAAATAAGAAGTTTCCCCATTTCCTTTCTCATAAATTTTACTTCAGCCCTTGAAAGAATCCAGGGTGAGAAATGGATAGAAAATTCTGTAAAAAGAAATAAACTTGTGTAAAAAAATATGTTGTATTTGGATAAATATATTGTTCCTGAGTAATTTCTTGGGAAATTAATGATTGTTGTGAATGATGGCCTCCATTTTGGTTCCCTGTACATCAAAGGCCCTCTGGTTTACAAAATGCAGCTCAAGTTTCAGACAGAAGTATCATCGACCCACTTTTACATGAGAAAAAACATTATGTTTCATTTGATGTTGAATACGTATGTTCAACCCCCGACTGTCTGAATAATAGTGTTGTGCCAAGGGTCTGAGAGGTGCTGCAACAGGTTGTCAAATGGGCCCTTTCCAGTCACATTGTGCTGAACTATAAATCCCAAGAATGCTAACATTGCCAGTGTCCCTGCAAAGTGGCCATAGAATTATACTTTGGTCTTTAGAATTATCTTGTCACATACTTAACAAAGTGTTTATACATCGAAGTTTTAACTTTTAGGTTTTTTTTTTCTCCCCCTACTAACTTTAGTTAAAAATAAAAGCACTTTCTTAAAATAGTTTCTAACACCCCCTTAAAGACTATTTGGCTAAACTTATTTGAAATATTTTACAAGTTCTTACATGTTATAACATGTATTGGAGCTTATAAGATGCTAAATCTTTTTTAAAAATAAGTTTTAAAGTTGTTGGGTAAAATAAAATCTTGAAGCTCATAAGACGTTAATCATGATAATTTTGTAATTAATATGATTAAACGATCATATCAAAATTTTAAAAAAGGGGGCTTATGAAATCCTAGCGTATCATTTTAAAAGCCTATAAGCTCTTTTTTCAAAAAGAATTCACGAAACACTTTTAATATTTCGTACCCTTTTAAACATCTTATAATATTTTCTGAAAAGCTCAACTGGACTTACCATTTGCTATCTCCTTCTCCTTGGCCTCCAAAGTCAGGGCGAAGTTGAGGGGATTAAAGATCCCACCGGGTACCCAACTTCATTAGGAGGTAAACTACAGCTCTTAAAAATGGGATCTTGGTTAACACTCCCAGGGTTCTTAATATCCTGCCATCTTCTGATTTCCACATAATGGAACAGAATGAATTCTATCACGAAAAGGGTCGACGATGAGGCAAAGTATTCGGATTTGCCAGCGTCATACCATTTGGGGACATTAATGATCCCAATTGATGTAAAAACTTCAGGCAAAAGCATTCCGGCAACACCCAACATCGCCCATCTGCCGTTTACAAGTTCAGCTTGGACAAACCATTTCAGGTTTTCTGGGTCCTCTGCAAGTCCCAATGGATCGAATCCGTTGTCTCCGGGAAGCCTGGTAGAACACACAGCTTAAGGCATTTAGGACAAAATTTTCTAATTGCAGTTAAAAATGAGAAGAATATGTATGAATGATAGCACTTGTGATGAATTAATAATAAATTTACATAATATTTGTTTTAGTTTGTAATGAAACATTCCACCACAAAAGTTAGTTTTGTAATGAATTTCAATTTTATTATACAATTAATCAGTGACAAGGCATACAGTAATGAATATCTAAAGGAATAAAATCCATCATAGCTAGAACCATGTTTGTTATGGATTTTATTGAATTTGTAATGAATTTTTTCATTAGTGAAGGAATATTTTATTATAGTATATGCAACTGATCTTATACATTAACACTTAAGTTTGATTGTGTGTGTGTGTGTATATATCATAGTCAACTCGTGCTCGGTTTAATTAATAGTTCTCATTGTTTGAAAAGAATAAGAGAGCCAGTGTGTTGGTGAACTTATATGCTCTTCAAAATATTACACATGTTTGGTCGTGAGTTTATAGATAAAGTTTTTGGTAATTTTTTCACATAGAAAACAGCCTCTAAGTCAACCTTAGCATAAAAGTAAGAATATATGTACTAATTCTAATTTCCCCTACAAATTACTCAAGGAAACATAAAATGTGCTTAGATTTTGTGACAAACCTGCCATCAAGATGAGCAGGGGAAGCCAATCCCGGTAGCCATTCCCCTTTCTTAGCTTCAACTTTGAACGTATTGTAGGATGATGCTGCCGGTTTAACAAACACTTGCCGGTTTAGTTTTCCAGATGAACCGGTCAAAAACTGGGTTCTTGACACACATGGCCGGAAACCCGCGACAGAAGCTTGTGTACTGTTGGGTTGAAAAACCGTACGCAAGTGTACGTATCGCCAAAAGTAATAGAGTGTGGGTAAAGTATCGTTCCCTCGAGGAATCAGAATAAAATCGACTGAAAAATTTTGCAAAAGTAAAGTTTAACTAAAACCAAACCAAGTAATAATTAAAAAATTGTTTTGATTGAAAAGTGTTTGATAAAATAAAGTTTTGGAAAACGTTT
>JACFYI010003618.1:1134700-1151521 GCA_014898755.1 Handroanthus guayacan | reverse complement strand
TAGTTCAAAAACACATCTTGGGAGTTCTCCTAAGTCTATATTAAATCCTAAATTCTTACTTTGAAGTTCGATCGGAGATTTTTAATGAAATAAAACCAAGTTACATTCTGACGCTAAAATTCGTTTTTCCTCGTTTCTATTAGTTTTACCATCAAATCATCCTCAATCCGTCCGTAGTCCCATTCAAAATTTCAATATGAGTATAGAAAGAAAATCATGAGCATACACAATGAAATTATTTGAAATTTCGGCATATTTAGCTCATGCTAGTGACAACGATAATCATAACGACGAGATTTAATCAATACGAACAACATGCTCGAAACACAATATTCTCAATATAACATGATATCAACACGAAGGAACGTATAACATGCCAAGAAAAGAAATGAGGCTCTACAAGTCTTACCTCGGTCCTAAGTTTGATTAATAATAAGAACTCTGGGGTTTTGAGTTTATCTACCGAGTCAATGCCTAAATCACACCATAAGTAATCCGTGTTAGGCTCTAATATAACATGATCATCGTAATATAAACTTAATCGAGATAACTTACCCAACGGAGAATGTTACACCTCAAGATCCCCCTCAATTTCCTTGAAACTTGATTAAATGTGCAAGTGTGCTTGTGTGTGCAAATGGTGACTGCCGAGAAGAGAGGAGAAAGCTAGAGTTTTGTGTTGTTGGTTCCAGATCTGCAGAAATGGAAATGTTGGCTTTGTGTGTGCATGGTTATTTTATAGGAAGGGAGGTTGGTGAAGTGATCATATATGGGTATGGCTCAACCCACCAACCAACATGGCTTCTACCAACCAAGCATGGTTGGCCATGCAAACCTATTCCCAAAAATCTAAAATGGTGGAGTGTGGGTGTGTATAGATAGATATATATGTGATGTATGTATAAATAATAGTTAGATGTTTAGTGTGTGTATATATATAGGTGTATACATCTTGTTATTTTTAGAGAATTAGTATATATATGTGTGTATATATGCATGGCTAAAGATTAGGGGTGTTTGAGCTATCATTTGATTGAAATTAGGATAGAAACGAGGCTCAATCGAGAAAAATTTTTGGTCGTGCAATATGTGATGTCGAAATGAAATTATTGTACATCTTATAAAAATTTGTCCGGTAAATTTAAATCAAGGAAATCTCGGGTGTTACAGTTAATATTGACAATTTGAATACATGATCATTAAATATTAGGTTGTATAATGATAAAATAGGAGGTATTATTACTTCACAGTTATTGTTGGACCAAAATAGAAAGTATATATTTCACCTATATGCATATGCATTGTTACTAAATTTTGCATCACTAATATATGGTACAAATTTGAAAATCATGCTTGGACATTATCTTATTGCTTTTCATATAATAATATAGAATCTTTGTGGAACCCCCTCTTGTCTGCTCAATAATTAACCATAGAAAATAAAAAGTGACACTTTGAAGACATCATAATCAACCAATCTATTAATTAGGGTACGTACACAATAACACTTAAGGCCATGTGGGATTTTCTGATTCCTTAATTAGTCTACATCACTTCTGAAGACCCTAAACGTGGCAAACATATTCACCCTTTTTACTTCTTTCTTCTTCTTCTTGGTTTTTTTTTTTTTTTCGGCTGGACTGCAAGACAATGACACTTCTTTCTCCATTTCATTCAAATCATGAGCGTCTCTATTCAATGATCTCCCCCTTTTTTGGTATTTGTTTATCTGAATTATATGATTTTTACACTTTATTACCATCTGTAAAAGTTTTCAGTAAATATCCTGTAGTGATTCTTTCATAAGTGCATTGGTACAAAATTGATTTTAAGGGTATTCTAGTTCATAACATTCATGCGACAGGAAAAATATTCTATCAGATCGAAGAATCATGGTGAAATGGTACAAAGTGGAGTTTTAAAAGATATACTTATTTTATGAAGTCTTAAAAAAAATAAAAAATATTTTTTTTAAGAAGAAAAATGGAGCATTGCTTTGTACACAAAAGTGTGATGAATCACGAAAGCTGAACTCTTTGCAATTATTTGGAACTATTTGTCCTTTACATTTTGGTTGCGTAATTTGTTTTCTTTCCTCTTTTTGTTTTGTACCTTTTTCTTGGCTAAAATGGTGGATGGCAGACAGATATATTTGCATCATTCGGCAAAAATTGGAATTTTCGACCACGTCCAACAATTGTTAGACAAGGAAAAAGGTTTTATGATTCATTTAATTTTCTTCGAGTGAGACAGATGAAAAGTTTGCTTCACCTAGGTTCAGGCGTAACAAAACATAGAAACTGAAATTTTTTGTCACTCTGGATCCTGTAGTTTAATTTGTGTTCTGTCTTATATTTTATTATACATATACTTATTAAGTGTGTAGCATTTACAATCTCACATTTTATAAGAAAATATTTATTATGCTTATATATTTAAGACAAGGAATAGAAAACAAAATGCAATTTTAAAATAGCAAATTCCAACAGGTTTGCCACCATCTTGAATGAAGTGGCATTACCTTCCCTTTCTTACAGGGGAGGTAAGGCATTCGATCGCCATTCACCATTTATCATCCCACTTTCAAAAAGAAAATACAAAGAAAGAAATAAAAAAGAAAAAAAAATTGAAATTGTTAATACTAAGTTTGATTTAAAAATCTTGATTAGGAAAAAAAATGTTGCGGAAAATAAACATTAAATTAAAAAAAAAACTGAAATTTTAAGTTATTTGGTTATTTAAAGAAAACATTGAGGAAAGAAATAATGGAACAGGAAAGTTGTAATTTGTTGGAGAAACAGAGAAGTCTAAATAAGCTTTTTATTCATTTTTTATCATTTTGTGAAGAAAATGACTTTTCCCAACTAAGCTCAAGTTTCTCTCAAGTTTTCTTTTTCTTGTTTTCCCCCCTTATTATTTTTATTACAAATCAAACAAACAAAATTATTTTTCTCAACATTTTTTTCCTTTTCTCATCAAAATTCGTGTACTAGAATTAAGAGAATAAACAAACAATGTGTTAGAATCAGGCTAGATTGACCGGTTCGACTAGCTTAACAAGGAGCCAGTGAATCATATCAGGCTTCAATTCAATTTGACATATTTAACTACTTTATAATATAATTGATGTGAATCACATAAACTAGCCAATTGGTTAACTGAGATCGCTTAAATGCATATCCTTTTTGGTTTAAATCTTATTTCATTAGGTAAAAAAATAAAAATCCTATCAACGACCAAACACAAAACGCTAAATTATAATGGGTAATTTGTGAAGTCTCCGGTATTGGTAAACATTAAAAAATAAATAAAATGATAGGTTTTAAAAGAAAAAATAAAATAAAATAAAATTTTCCTTCATTTTGGATATTCTACTGTCAAATTTGAATATTTTGTGTATTTTCTTGATTATTTGGCCTATTAAATTTGATAACTTAAATTGATGTAAGAATATAATTGTGGCATATAAATTGAGAAAAATGTCCATAAATAATAATAGATAAGATTTGCTTTTCTCTCATATCTTTTGCACTTTTTTCATAACTTCTATATTATTTACAATTAATAAATATATGGGACAGCACGTTTGTTGAACTGATCAAACTCGTAATTAATAAGGTCATCGATTATATTATAGTTCCGGAAACATTGGTTGCTAGCATGCCTCCTTTTACTGGGCTCAACTCATTGGGCCAAACGCTAAATGTAAGTGAGCAAGTTATTGGGCCTACTTAACCCTCTTGCTCTTGCAATTGCCAGCAATGGGCATGCATCGCAAATGATCCAGGTAGAGCAATTGCCAGCAATGGGCATGCATGACAAATGATCCAGGTAGGTGGAGTTTAAATTATTTCTTCAAATTTCGAATTTAGTAAATTAATGTTGCAAATTTATTTTATAACTTTTAGTTTGGTCAAGATTTCTTGGTAAAATTTTGTTATTGCATATGATTCGAGTTGGATAATAACCCAAATGCAAATCAATTTATTTATTTCATGGAAACAATTAAGAATGGGATCCACGCTTGAGACCGAAACTATCACAATTTAAGTGGAAGTAATTTTATAGTCTAATGCTATCTAAGATTAATGAATGTCTTTTCCTACTAATAGTTGGGGTATTTATAGTAGGTTGTCTGATATACTTTATAACATCATGTCTTGCTGGTTTAATCCTCTGCTTCCACGTGTCTTGGCCAACGGCTATGATCATCCGGCCTGTGTGTCAAGTCTGATCCGATCAGCCTTAACTATTGGGCAGGTCTTCCCTCTTGGGCTTCCTCTAATTGAGCCTTTTATTGAGGTAACTAAATTATATATCCTCTATGGGCATTCTCTTCACTATTACCTCTTTTACCGAAATCAGCATAGAACAACCAAAATATAGTTACACTTAAGTTGTCACAAGTTTTTATTAATCAAAGTAGAGTATACTTATCAAATATTAAAATGAAAAATAAAATGAAATTCCTCTCTAATAGAATTCAATTATTATATTTAATCTAATCCATTGTTCTTTTGCAACAATGAAGAACGTCTACGCCAAGCGATATAACAATCAAATTATATGCTTCTTTAATATTTCGTCAATTAGTTGAATTGCTTATTTTTCCCTTGATTGTTAGTTGAGTTAGTAGGATTTTTCTTATTTTTCAATTTATACTAAAATCTTATATCCTAAATCATCTTTGTTTGTAGAAATACATTGACCAGTAAATAATTAATCCATTCTTAAAAAGGCCCAAAAATAGGCCCAACTGAAAGAATTCTTTGTTTCAGAAAAAGATAATTACGGTATTATTTAGGGACGTCATTGCAAAAATCACTTTTCCAATTCCTAAAACCCTAGCGGCCGAGTGCCCCGGACGCCAACCTTCATGAACTTAGATACAATCCCCTCTATATATGCTCACTGGCCTCGCAGCTTCAAGCCATAAACCCTAATTTCCCGGTCCTGAAACACTCCAAGCCCTAGTGCTACGCCATCTTGTGGCCGTCTTCGGTTGATTTTTAGGTAATGCTTGCTTAATTTACAGAGTGCCATTTCAATAATTTGTCTTATATTATTTTTCGTTTTCCATTACTGTTTTCTTTTGTAATGTCGAGGGCAATTGCTAGATTTTTCCAGAATTGAGGTTTTAAGGCATTGGTGTGTGTGTGTGTTTGTGTGTGTGTGTGTGTGTGTATATGATATAACCGATAAAATCCGTGAATTGTATGCAAATGATGATATGAGAGATCTGCCATACTCCTAGCGGAGGAAGATGATATTTTTATTTGGAAATCAGAATCTCTGATGTATTTTGTAATACTAAAACGTCATTTTATGCAAGAATTATTTTTTTATGGTTATTTCAATATGAACAGTAATTTTTATTAGAATGCCGTTGTGCCTATGATGGTGTTAAATATACTTTGAGTGATTCACTATGAAAAGCATATTAGTCTGAGGCTTCAAGGCACTGTATTGTTTCCTTTTTATTTGAAATATATATTCTTTTTTGCAACTTTTCCTATTGTATTGTCTTATGTTTATATAATTATTGAATGAAGTTTCAAGTTTTGCAAATGATGATGAAACAGACAGGGACATCAGACCTCCGTTTGGAGAAAGATGACTTAGTCTAATGGGAATCTCTCTGATGCTACTTAGTTTAAAAGAGTATTTATATTCTAATAAATAAATGAATTATGTGAGTTATATTTCTTCTTAATTTACATTTGGACGTTAAGTTTTAAAGCATCCAAAGTTAAAAGTTAGGTTTGTTACTTCCAATTGTCTTGTCTCTATTGCATATCAAAATGCATGTCTTACTTTGTGTGTGGAAATCCCTTTGAAGCTATTGTCGTTTCAGCTGTTTCTTTTTTAGCTGTAACACTGAGTATGTGGAATGTGTTTTGTGGGAATTGTTGTTAGTGCCGAGGATGGTGTTAAATATACTTTGAGTCTATATCATGAAAATAATGAAATCTGAGGCACCAAAATCCATGTATTCTTTTAATGGTGTTTGCAACTGATTATGAAAAGCGTTTATGTAATTATGAGCATAGCTGATTTTGAGTGTTTGGCAACTCTGCTTTTGCTCTAAGTTATTTAAAATTAATCAGCAATAATATACTTATGAGATGCTATAAACTATTCTTAATAAGTGATTATAATTCTAGACATTACCACCTTTTTGTTGGATTATAGTGAATTATTTGATGGTTTTCAAACACAAAGTATTTTTTATTATAATCTAATTTTTCCAATTTTCAGCAAAAGTAGGTTATTATGCTTTGATATAACCTGTTGCAAATACCACCTCAGAGGTTTTACACTTTTGATTAACACTTTCCGTTATATGTTACTCATGAAATTTGTATGTAACTACTCTTTTTCTTTTGAATGCTTTATGTTTTGCTCTTTATAATTTGCAAATGGTTGGTTTATGCAAGTGACGATAAGCTAGACAGGGACATCAGCACTCTATAAGAGGATGATGATTTGTCGTTGGGAATCTCTCTGATGCATTAACTTCCATGCGTAAATTATCTATTTTTCATTTTTCATTTCTGTTTCTTAGCTACTATAGAAATAATTTCCAACAAGATTCAGGATGCTTTTTGAATTGGTTTTTGTTGCATTATGGACAGCATATGCAATTTTCTGTTTACTATTTCTTTGGATTACGAAATGGTTTGCCGATGATGCATCTGCTTTTGCATGTATTATCAGAATAGGATGATGATTATGTGATTGTCACTACCTCTGAGGCAAACCGTTGATGATTATTTCATGTGCCCCATATATTTCAAGGCGTGGTTTGTTCACCAGTACCTTAATACTTTCACATTGTTCAACTGCTTAATTTTATTTGTCTGAATTTTTACTATACTTTTCATGTATAAATTAGCTTTAAAATTCTTCCGTTGCATTTGATTTGTCGAATATTGCATCGCGCATTTATTAAAATTTTGCTTTGGAGAGTTGGCCTTGCCAGATGCCTGATGATTACTTAATAAAGAACGGAGATTTGAATGGTGCTTTTGTTGAAGCCTGTTTTATTAACTTGGCTCCAAAAGCATCAAATGTAATAAAACCTATCCAGTGTAGATGAAGGCAGGCATTATTATACTTTCTTCTTTAACTTACACTGAACTGATTATAAATATCATTTTTCATTGCTTCTTCTGCTTCATTACTAATTATGTAATTAAATTCCCTTTTATTATGTAATTAATTTTGTCATTGGTGCATTTGATACCTAGCTTTTGTTGAAAAAAAGATAAAGGACTTGAAATCACAAGCATCTGTTGAATACATCAGTATGACTTTCCGTATGAAGGACGCCTCTTATAAAGCCTTTTGTAAGAGAGAAAGTGGTATATAGACTTCTGTATTCCCTGATGTTAACTTATGTCTGAAAATAATGTCATCAACCTGTCATACAGAATGTCATTTTGCGTTAAATGACTCAAGAACTTGCATCCAGAGCATGACTGTAGACTAAATGGGTTCTTCTTGTGCATAGCGTGTCAGTATTTTCAGCATAAAGATTCATAATTATGGACATAAATAATATAGGTCTTATTCGGAGTTATTTCTATTGATTTATATGATTCTTCTATTATCAGATATTTTTAATTTTTCTGTCAAAATTTTCATCTCCGTAAATCCTTAGAATAGGATGCTCTTGACCTTCTTGGAGTTTGGTCTAATTATGACTGAGTGAATCACATGTTACACTCCTGGGTTATTTATAAATGGGATAAAGACTGATGTGAAATTTTAAATAGCAAGTAAATCCCTTTTGTTTTTTTCAACATTGCATATGTGCTGCGCCGGAATCCGTACAGTACGGGGTTTTGTATAATGTCGAAATGCCCTCATTTTATGAAGTTAACTTTTGCTTAATGTCCCAACATATTTTTTGAAAAAAACTACGTCGTCCGATCCTGTCTTCATACAACGAATCCTAACATTTGAAAATCTAAAGTGGCCACCAGCGCATTGCCCTTTTGAAGATTATTTTGTGAATTTGAAGTGGGTTTTAACTTTGTTGAAGTTTTTAGCCCAATTTAATCAATTATTTTCGTTCCTCAAATCATGCGGAACACTAATTTCCAAAAATCAAAAAATATCTTAAAATAGTTATTAAATGTTAACAACTCCATCTTCCTTCGTCTAGCCCATGTCTCTAAAAAAGCAAGCAGACCAACAAGGAGAGGAAGATAGAAACCAAAAGAAGGAAAAATAATAATAATAATAATAATTGTTAAAATTCGTTTTACTGTTTCTTCCCATGTTTTAAACTTTTGTTTTGTCCCTTATATTTGTCTTGGCCCCATTGTTCAAGCCCCGCCACTCAGAGGCACACACACGTGGTAGAAAATGGCAACCACAGTAAGAGAGCCACCCACACTGTCCTTCCGTCTCGACACGCTGATACATCCTCCTATCTGCCCCAATACTTACCCAATCATGTTTTAAAATCAAGGACCTTTATCTGTACGTGTGAGAGAAGATAAAATTTTGTGAAATAAAAAAGAAAATAAAATTCTATGAGACATTTTCCTGAAGTAAATTTATTCAAAAATCGGTTTGGTTGTAGTATTATTTGTAAAGGATGAAAATGGTATGAAAGAGGGTTTCAAATTTTTCTAGACAATTTAGAAGAAGATAAGACTGAAGATTATGAGAGCATTTTGATCAATATAAAGATATAATTTCAATCACACTTTCATCTTCCGTGAGTTACACGCATACAGGTTTGCCTCTAGAATGTAATGTTGAAAACATAAAGGGGATTTAGTCGTTATTTAAACTTTCACAAGAGCTTTTGTACTAGATTTGGATAACATAGGGGGTTTATATGCAATTCATTCAATTATAAATGCTTAAAAGGAAATTTAATATTGATTGGAACATTACCATGTATTATGGTAAGTCAGTATGTTATGGCAATCAAAGGAAGCCATCAAGAGGGATATTACGGAAAATCTGTGATTAAGGATGCTATCAACATAATCAAGCTTATTATGGATAGATGACCAAGCCACCACAGGAATGCAACAGATTTGTTTATTATTAATTGATTTTTTCCTTATTGTAAATGTCTTCACGTGATTGAGTTCATCATCCTTGCACATTGTAGTTGTGTATATATATATTTATATGTTGTAATGATAATGAATCAATACACAATTCACCAAAAAATTCCATTCTTTCCACCATGCATATGTGTTTAAGAGATCTAATTATAGTTTTATAAAAATTTTGCTAATTTTTTGTGTCAACTAAATTAATTGCAAAAGCGTTATTCGAAATTTGCAAATTGTAGGAGGTGCCTGTGTGTTTAGGCATGAGATTGCTGGAGATGATGAACTTTAGGTGAAAACCTTCCCCCCCCCCCCCCCCCCCCCCCCCCCCCCCCCCCCACCCCACACCCTTCTCTCTTTTTGTTGTTTTTTGGTTGTGGGTGCCGCGGCGGGGGGTGGTTTTTCTAGTTTATGTTGCATGTCAAACTGTGTTATTTTACTGTGTTGTCATCCCATTTACTGTGTGGTGAGATTTTATCTGAAAGAGGCATTTATTGTAGAAGCAAAAGTAGACACATTATACTTCGCATTAAGTGCTGCAGCTCTTCGTATGGATGGAAGCCCACATCATGCGTGGCCTGAACATAAATGACTTTGCTAAAAAAGGAGAAAAGGACAAGGACCAGATGATGTGTAAATAATTTAAATAACAATGCTTATTAGAAGTCAATAATTTCGATTTATACTTTTATTTATATTGTGCAATATAACTTCAAAATTTTGTTATTAAACTATAAGATATTGAATTTTAATGAAAGTTAGTGTGGATTGAATAAACTTTAGGGTGGCTTGTGTATGCATACAAACCTCAGGGCACCTTCTTGTAAAAATTGGACAAATCTTGTTAGATTATATTACTTTTTCACTATTATAAATTAATGGTGTCACGGATTTGGCTCTCTCTATTTTCTCGGGGGCATTAATATTTTCTGTTAAAAAGGTAATGTTGGTCATATTATTATTATTATTATTATTATTATTATTATTATTATTATTATGATAACTATTATTGTTGTTGTTAAAAAAAAAAAAAAAGGTAAGAGATAATAATTTATACGAAAACATTAGAGTTGGATAAAAAAAATCCGTAACCTATTCATTATGCAGCCGAAAAAAGGTAGTGTTATTGTTATTGCTTTTGCTTTTGTTTTGGTTTCTATTTTGGTTTCTGTTCTTGTTTTTGTTTTCATTTTTGTTTTTGTAGTTGTAGGACCGGCATGTGTGTATGATCCTTGTCAGCTCTATGGTATAGCATGGATTATTAAATGTTTTATCCTTCGAATTGTCAATTTTTAAATAAAGTTAGGATCAGCGTTTGTTTATAACTGACTAGAGTCACCAAATGACCTTTATTTGCTAGGGAAAAATCTCAATCACGGCAAGATTCACATTTTTACGAGTTGCTGGTTCACAATCTTATTTAACTTATACAGCTCGATTGATCTTGATCATATGATGAATTCATGTAAAGGGATCAAATGATACCCCAATTGAACGTACAAATTTGATATATTTCAATTTTAAATGCTATTACATGATTCACATTTATTGTCCTAGTCTTATTCTCACCATCCTATCCAACTTATGCATCTAAGGGTTTTCAAGATCCAACTATCCTAACTATGATTTTTGGTTCAACTATCCTAATAGTGTTTCTTGGTTCTAGATCGAGCCTTCTTTTCAAATAATAATTAATTGTAAAAGCTTGTAAATTCATGTTCTTAAAAATTAGTAAATAATTTCCAAAAGCCTATAAATATTTGAAAACAGTATTTATCAAAATACAATTTATTGGGTTGCGAACGGCATAATTTTGACGAGATACAGTATATTCACACAATTTTGTTCCTCTCATTTTTTACTAACCCATCTTTCCACTCCTTTTTTCGCGAAACTCATAATTATCTTTTTATTCTTGAATTAAATCACAAGTCAATTTTTCATAATGAGGTAATTGTTTTGGCAAAAACTATATCATTTCAACCGTAGTACAAAATATGCCCTTTTTTGCTTGAAAAATAATGCAACTCGGCTAACTCGGCCAAACTAGCCGATTTACCCATGGCTACATGGTTGAAGCTCGGTGCCATGAAATTTCATGTCCCTTGCCGTAAGCTCAACTTGTCTGAAAAAAATGAAATTCAGTTAGAACATAATTTAAATGCATAAAAATAATATTGACACAACTATGAAGTTCAAATTAGAATATTAATCTCGGAATTATTGATTATTCAAAATTAAGAGTGTTCGCAAAAGCTTCTACTTTATAAAAAAGTCGAAAATTACAAACAAAAAAAAAAGTGTTATAGAGAAAGCAAAGTGGAGTGTATTTACATGTAAAAGCTAGACGTAGGAAAAATTTCCAGAAGTTAAGTGTTAAGTTGTTTTTAGCTTTTAACTATTTTTTATTCAATTTTAAACAATTAAAAATAAAAATTCTGCCTATGTACACTAAAAAACAATTTAGTTAAAGCTAAAAGTTAAAAACACTTTTTAAAAGTTATTAAAACACAAAAGTACAAGGAGAGAGGGTGTTGAGAAGGGGCTTCAACTAGAGTTGTGAGTTGAAAATGCAGGAAACAAAATTATCCAAATATTTAATAAAAAAACTATAGTGCCTCGATTTTTACTATGTAATGACCACATGAATTGTGCAGCGTCGGTGACATCAAGATTTGTCGATTTTTACTATGCAATGACCACATGAATTACGCGGCGTCTGTAACATCAAGATTTTGCTCGAGACAAAATTAGGTCTGAATCCTAATGACATATTAAAAGTGTTGTGGGAGCAGTGATTGCCCATAATTGGGACATCCTCGTCAGCTCCACGCTATGCCGTGAACTGTCAGACCTCGACCTTATCTGTCCCAATCTTACTTATTGCAAAATTATTTATTTATTGAGTTCTTGTTAGTTGGTGGTGCAATATCATGTCAATTTATTAATCACGAAAATTACCAAAATGTTGACTTTCAGTCATAAAATTTTATTATAGAACTTACATCATATGAAAATAATTGGATTATTTTCTGTTACAGTCTCATATAGAAAGTAATATAAAGGCGAAGATCTGCTACATGATTTTTTAGTGATTTGCTAAATCAAAGCTGTATAAAATTCAATGTTGGGAGACATTGCTTTTTAATCAAATGTACTACTTGATACGGGTTGTTGTTTTGGGTCCCTCCAGGTGCTGATTTTTATTTATCATTCTGTGGTCCTTAAAAAACCTGTCACGTATACAAATAATTCTATAGAGATTCTTTCAACTTTTAAAGAAAATTCAAATGTGTAACTTTCAGAATTGGAAAGGACAAGTGAATAAAGGTGTTCTATTGTGGATGGGTGGAGGTTTACGATTAGGATCACTTATTTTAAAAGAGTATTTTATCTCCTATTTCGTGCTATAAATACAAACCAAGTGTATTCAATTATTTTTTATAACCACATAAGATTGTAAATATCATACGCATGCTTGATATGAACCCGCACTATAAATAGAAGATAAAAACATGAATTGAAATTAGTGATCCAAAGTAGAGGGTTTTTATTGGCTTGCGGGTGGTGCACTTCTTGGTTTTAGAATTGAAATGGAAAAGGGCAATAAAATTCATGGTGGACGACTTAAGAGCTTTTTGTAATTTAGAATGGATGCTTTCTTTGGTTTTCAGACTAGGAATATAAGTGATTTTTTCTAAAACTTGTGATTAATTGTAAAAATTTAATGATTTTGTAGATACGTAATCATTAAAATAGAATACAATTAAAAGGGCATTTTGGAAAAAAAATAACGATATTTTAGAAATTTAATGTAATTAATAAATAATTTTTTAATACACTTTTATTAGAGATAATAAGAAATTTAACATAAGAAGTAATGGTTCTAGGTTCTAGAGCATCACTTGTATACATGATGAGTTTTTAAAGGATATAGAACCAAGACCACCCCTACTAAAACCCGATCAACCAGATGCTCTTACAAATTCATCACAAACTCACAACCGACGCCGTCCATCATATATAAAATCATATCAGTCACAAAATTTCCATAGAAGAAGACATGTTTTCTTACAAACAAAAAGAGAGAAAGATTTCCATTCATCTCTCCATGCCAAATTTCAATGGTGAACCAATTTCAGATCCTCCAAGTATGCAGGGCTTACATCTTAAAAACCCAGAGCCCCACTTACGACACAAAAAAGGATTAAAGAAAAAAAAAAAAAGAAAGGAAGAAAGAACTCATATACATCTCAAAAAAAAAAAAAATTGAACACCCAAAAAAACTAAGAAAAAACACCAAAAATAGCCGAAAAACTATTGAACCGACTTAACAGTAAAATCCATTCATATCCTCGTACTTGCTCAATGCATTAGAAACAACATTTTCTTTAAGAACCAAATCCTCTTCTCTACCATCCTCAGTTGAATTTATCACCAAATCTCTTGAAATCAAACCCATTGAAGCCAACTTCAAGAGCTCTGATTCATCCAGACCCTTAGCTCGGCCGATACTAGATCGATCCGTCCCGTATTTGGACAATGAATCTTTAAACTTCTTGATCTGGAAATAACAATTTGGACAACATAAATTAGTACAACGAGACATATTTTCTTGATTGAATTTGAAACTTGAAACAGGATGAGTACGAACTATAATCCATCACTTACAGTTGCATTAGTACAGCTGAAACTACATACTCTGCCCTCTGACCCTCGATAGAATCTAAAGAAGGGCAAAACATGTACATTGAGGGCATAACACATTGCCTTATGTTGTTCATAGTTCACCTTAAGAAATATGGCATCTGGGTTCATTTCAGCCAATTGGCAGATCTGTTGAAATGAGTACAAAATTTCTCAGCAACGTAACATTAAATTAAGGGTTCAAAAAATGAGATATTGTAAAGAGAACATTTCCTCAAACACCCCTAAGGTTTGGCTTAATTACAACAATACCCAGACAGATTACAATTAGACCTAACTGAAAGATCATGAGTAGAACCTGATTAATGGCAATAGTGTTATTGTAATTGTAATTTTTAAAACGAGTGGGACTGTTTGATTATGTAATTAGACCAAATCTCAAGGGTTTTGAGGTAATTATCCCTATTATAAAAGTGTAGATTGTACCTTAGAATGCAAACTTTTGCAGCCTCCACAACCAGGGGAATAGAAGTCTAAAATGACCAATCTATCTCCAGCATTGGATAAAGAATGTACAAGTTCTTGAGCTGATTGGATTTCTACCATGTTTGGATGAAGGGATTTGTCCCACCATCTCAGAGATTTGCTTACACAAACTGATTGTTGGACCTGAAAATCACCATGAAAATGAAAAGAAAAGACAAATTTTAGAGCAAAAATGGTAAAAAAACATATACATATAGGCAAAATAGAAAACAGAAACTTACATTGACAGGATCAAATTTTGGGGCTTTAACACTGAAATCGGTAACGGGTTTCTGATCTGATAAATGAAGGGCTTTTCCTGAATAATCTGTTGAAATTGATTCTTTAAATTGAAGGGTCTCTCGAGAAGAACAAACTCTCAAGGACCGTTTGGCCCTGTTCTTGATAACAATATCATTGGACCCATAAACAGAAAAACCAGCCTTCAAACAACAAGACATTTCTTCAATATTTCAACTTTTTGAGCCTATTAGCATCAAAAACCAAACGAAACCTACAAAAAATTATGCCCTTCCTTTGTGGATCAAGAACCCTTTTCTCTTGTCCTTAATCTACAAACAAAGCACAAACAACACAGAAAACTGAAATCCAAGCAAGACCCACAAAAAATAATCAAGAAAAAGTGCTAAGAAACAAGAAAGAAATGTTTTTTCTTGACTGGTTGAGAAAACTTAGAGATGGTGGTTTGTGGTTTTGTCTGCTTGAAGTTATTAAGAAGGGGAGAAAGGCTAGAGAAAATGAGCAAAATTTGAGGCAATCTTAAAAAGGTGAAGGGGAAAGAGATGGTGGGGTCAGAAGATTTGCCCTTATCCAAATGTATTTACATATTTTGTCCTTTGTTTTGCATTATCCATTGTTTTGTTTTAAGATTTAATGTTTCCGATAATTAAGGTATGGATAAAAGATTGATCATTAACTCGGATAATCAGATAAAAAAGGGATGAAATAATGGTTGTGAGGTTTCTCTGGCTTGTTTATGGGATTTTATTTCGTGATTTTTGGGAAGAGGAAAGCTATATTGACGAGGTGGTGGTGCTGACCATGTCTTAACCCTACAAAAGAATGGGACAAGGCAAGACTAAATTTGGCCTCTTTCAAATGGATATAACAAATTTTCAAGGCGATTTGATCGGTTAATGGATAAAATTAGAATATCTTTTGGATTAATTATCTTCGTGTAATGTTTCTAGAATGTTCTCATTCTATTGTATGAGGGTGTTTGATATTACTTTTAACAATATTTTTTAGCTTCTAATTATTAAAAAGTATTTCGTTTGATAAAGTAACTTTTTCTTTAGTTAGAGTGGATTTAAACAAAAATCAGTTAAATTTTGTTTCTATTTTTCCATTAAATGAGTTTGATAAAATTTTAGAAAATCACTTTGTCGGCCAACACCCATCATTAACTTTCTAATTATTTCTTATTTTTAAATTATATATAAATTTTAAATTATAAATAAAAGAGTGTCCGACCAGAATTCAAGTCCTACTTACAAATCGCGACATACAAAGTAGGCCCAAGCATTATTATAATGAAAGTTAAAGTAGTACAAAAAATAACATGTGAATAATTTGGTTTGAAAATAAATTGTGAAAAAAAAATATTCTTTTATCTATTATTTTTCTGTATATTATTCATAACTAGGGGCATTGAATATATAGTAAAATAATTTAAAATATATCTTCTTTTTTTTTTAAGATTAATCTGATGACTATTTGAATTAAGAAGGGCAATTTAGGCATACTATATACAAAATGACAAATTTGCAAGTTTAAAAAGAGTTCCCCAGTCAAACTATTCTCATTTATCTATGCAGAATTTACGGAAATGGATGTGGATGAGTGAAGGACAAGGGAAGCAATGCCTTTATTGTTATAAATGGAAGCAATTTTGTGTGGATGTCTTTCATATGGTATCATACCACTATTACAAAGATTGCGATGTGATTCTACCAAAATATATGGGATTGAGATATGTAATTAATTTATATCATTATTTTGTAAATCTTACCATTCTTATTATGTGAAAGTGTCTATAAATAGAGGCTCTAGAGAAGCACTGTAATTATCCCCAAGAAATAAGAATCACTCCCTTATTACTATCTTCTTCCTCTTTACTTTGTTCCAGTTATTTTATAACACGTTATCAGCACGACGTTCTAGCCAACTGGGCATGAGTTCTGGTAAGAATTATTCTGGTGCATATCGTTAAAAAGAATAGAAAATTTTTGGTTCAATTTGGCTATGAGGTAATGAATATTATTTTGCATAAATTATTGCTTTAATTTGCAATGCGATATTGATTCATTATCAGATTTTATTGCATAATGCAAAGTCATAAAAATTTGAATGAAATCCGTCCACTGTCTTTTATGTCACATCAGAGGACTTATCTTTTGTTGGCTTATAATTATACACATTAGCATTAAATCATGTCGGACTATAACATATCCTATGTTTTAGACATCATATGTTTTAGGATTATGATTTGAGATATGTGTATTTCATAATATGACGAATTTTGTATTTTGTTTTGCATGATGTGCCG
>JACFYI010003618.1:1097748-1131379 GCA_014898755.1 Handroanthus guayacan | reverse complement strand
GTTGTTGGAATTTCTTCATCAATTTTTCTTTCCCAATGGAATCTTAGATATTTGTGTATTTGATGGGAGTATTTGGTTTGTAATATTCATCTTTACCTGTCAGATGCCACTAATATGGTGGTTTAATAGTAAAATTTTATAACTTTCGTGTTAAATTATTTGAGTTTGAATTTCTATGGGAACATAGAATTCGCAATATATTATTAATATATTACAACTTAACAATGATTAACCATAATGTTAGTCTGATAAGAAATGAGGCTTTATAAACTAATATATTGGTCGGGTTGTAATGATCAAGGTAAGCTTGGTTTTAACGAGTTTTAGCAAAAGGAATATTTTATGACAATTGAATTTTTTTAATTGGGATCATCACATCAAATTCTCCCGACTCAATCTTTTATTTTTTAAAAAGAAAAAAAATTACCTATGAGATGGATTTTTCCTTTTTTGTTTGTTTGATTGTTTGTTTGTATTGTTATTGGGAAGTTTAGGTGGGTGAGCCTTCGTGGGTTTCCTTTGGATGTCATTTTCTCGGATAGTTTTTGGACATGTTTTTGAAAATTTTATTTCATGATAATAGTGACTGTACAAATTAGGAGGGTATTGGATATTGCTTGCTAATACTTTGCTTACGGTGAGTATTTGTTGAAAAGGTGATTCATTTTGACTTTATCAAACTTATTTGACGAAAAAAAACAAAACAAAGATCTAAAAGCATATTATGAAATGCTTTTAGATATGAGGGCTAAAGGTAGTTGCTTTAGTAGTATATTTTCACATGTCCTGTCTAAAATAATCCTAGATATTAATTTACCTTAATAACCATCAACAACACTATAAGAAGTCATTAACTCATTAATTTATCTATTTATACAAATTATGTGTATATTCATATTAAATATATTGATTATCCAAATTGTTAAATACATACAAATTAAGTCTGCTTTATATTTTAGTATATATAAAATTTATGTTAATTATGTTATACATGCATCGAGTGTGCAGTGAATACTAGTTATTTATTATTATTTGGGTCAGATTTCTTGTTATGTTTTGAGTTTTAATCCAATTTGAATTTGGTAGTAATGAACCAAGGTCTCACGGGATCTCAGTTAGAATTTGAATATAAAAAGCAAAAATCGAATTTGGATTCGGATTATTTGATTCGTTGGCATCCATAATCGTGTACAATTAAAACAATTCAGTAGCGCATTACTCCACAATTATAAAAGCCCAAGGAATTCAAACAGTGGGCCTAAAAGAGATAGGACGACTAAAGTCTCTCGAGCCCAATGTACTGGACTGAGTGGAGTCGGCATATGGTGAAGCCCATCCATGAGTAGCAAACGGAGGAAAAAAGTTAACAGAAGAAGAAGAAGATACAAGTTTCAAAATGTCCTAAATTTAGTTCGAGACCCCAAAAAAACCAGAACTATGTAGTCCAATTTCTAATATTTTTAGAGAAAAAGAAGCGATTATATTTAATTATTATATGAATATATTTTAAAAGTCAAATAAAAAAACTAAACACAAGATAAATTCTAAACTACAATGTGGTAGATAAATACTACTATGCAGTGGATAAAGACCTATACATTATTGATGGGGTTCGAACCTACACTTTTTTCTATAAAAAGGACTAACCTACAATCTTATTCTTAATAGATTGACCCCAAAATAGCATATCCAAGTTATAAGAAATCCAGTGGACGCTACAATTGTTGAATTTGTACCCCTTTTTTTTAATTTTTTGCAAATATGTAAATATATTACCGAATACGATCCAAGTAATAAACGCCCATGTTTCTTATCATTTCTTAGACTGTTGTAAGCTTAAAGTTAAGTCAAACAAGGCTTGATAGGATTGTTGTAACTTGCAAGCTTAAAGTAAGTAAACAAGGCTTTTATAACTATTAACAAATGTATTTGGGCAATTCCTTTTATTATATTCTCAATTTTGCATTTTGGTTTATAAAAAACAATAAGATTTTATAGAGCAACTACACATGTACAAAATTCAAATAATATTTAGAGAGGTGAAAGTTGTAACATACCTCGTTTTTAAATGATGTCGTTTACCACCAGTTATTTTGCACTCGAAAAAATATATTTTAAGATAAGAAATTACATTAAAAATTGTTAATCAAACATATTAAATATTTTTCACCTCCTCATTTTCCAAGTTGTGGGGTGAATAAATTTTGGATTTCATCTAATACATACACATATATAAACTTTATATTAAAAATAAATGAGTGTATTACCAGAATTCAAGTCCCTATTTTACGCAATCGCTACATAGAAAGTTGGCTCGAACAGTATCGTGATGAAAAATAAGAACATTGAAGTATAGAAAAACAACATATGGATAGTTTGGTTGAAAAATAAATTGTGAAAATTTTTTATTCTTTTTATCATATATTGTTCTTTAAATTATTTATAACTAGGGGCATTGCATTGAATATTTAGTTAAAGAACTACAATATAATTTCTTTAATTAAGATTAATTTGATGAGAATGTGCATTAAGAAGGGCAATTTAGGCATATCGTACAAAATGACATACATTTTGCAAGTTTAAAAGGGGTTCTCTAATCTCTAGTCAAATTAGTCCCTACTTTAGAATTCCTCAGTTTCCGAACACACGCACAAACAGAAGGCGCGAAAACTGCAACAATGGCGGCTACCATAACTAAACTGAGCACCGGTTACCGCGTCTTCTTTTTCAACGATGAAATCTCCACGATCATCACCTCCGACGGCGACACCGTCAAACGGTGGATCAAGGAAATTCAGCGCCCCAACCTTCCAATCGCGGGCCTGGGCATTCACTTCCCAGACTTCGAGGACTCCACCGACGCCACCATTGAGCTCTGCGTTGGAGGCCGCTGCCTCATCTGCAAGTTCGACCATACCGCCGATGATCGTTACCCTAGCGCACTTTTAGATTTCCTCCAAAACGGGGAGTACATTTTCATTGGGGACGGTGATGACTTGGATAAACTCCAGAACCACGGGATTCTTGCTTCTGACGTGCGCTTTGTGGACTTCAGGCAGTTGACGAGGGAGAGGTTCTCTGAGGGCGGGAGGGATGAAGATATCAGAAATGAGGACGAGCGGGGGCCACGGCCCTTGTGGGAGTTGGCGGCGATTGTGCTGGAAAAAGAGCTATCGGATATGCCAGAGAGTCTGATGTTTTGGAGCTGGGATTCGTTGCTGCAGGAGGTTGAGCTGGTGAGGTATACTTGTAATGAGGCTTTCATGCTTTTTGAGATAGGCAGGGTTCTGAACGCTCGTGAATACAAGCTTAGACTCAGAGGCTAAGTCTTATTCTTGTTTGTGTGAATATCTCTGGAGGGTCATATTTTTTATCCCTTCACTTGCTTGCAGAGATTTCTTGATCACGTAGAGATACATGATTTTCTGATTTTCTAGTGGATTTCTTGATGTAGAGATGATTTTTTGAAACTGTTAATGGATTTTTTGATGTAGAGATGATTTCTTGAAACCGTTGAATGGATTTCTTGATGTAGAGATGATTTCTTGAAACTGTTAATGGATTTCTTGACGTAGGGATGATTTTCTGAAACTGTTAATGGATTTCTTGATGTGGAGATCGGTGAACTTTTGTCTTTTTATTTATTTATTTATTTATTATTATTATTATTTCTTTTTAGTGTTTGTTGGTTATTTTTCTTTCTTTAATTGCTTGTAGAGGTTTCTTGATGAACAGATGACTCTTTCTTATTTTGGTTAATGGGTTACGTTTAACTCTTGGATAGTTAATAACTATCTGAATTCGGAATTTTATTGCTACTGTAACTTGATTTTACTATGGGCGCCAAGTTCCGGAGATTTCTGATCATATACTGATGATTCTTCGATTTTTCAGTGGATCCCTCGATGTAGAGATAAATAAATCTTTGATTTGTTGTGAATTTCTTGATCTAGAGATGATTCTTTGGATTTTTTTTTTTTCTGGATTTTTTGATGCATAGATCGATGATTCTATGATTTTTAGTGTTTGGTTAATATTTTTTTCCTATCAATTGCTTGTATATATTTCTTGATGAAGATATATATGATTCTTTGTTATTTTGGTTATTCTAAATTCTTGGAGAGTTAATAAAGCTCTGAATTTTATTGCAATGTCATTTATTGAATTAACTTGATTTTACTACGGCTGCCATGTTCCCCACGATGTGCAAACAAATACCGATGAACATCTTCTTCTACTATCCTACGATGAACATTTTTCATGTTCTTTTTCGTAATGCCGTAAGGTTTATACAATAATATCCGGAAAGTCCAGATATCTCTATACCTGAAAATTTATGTTTAGGATCTTCTATTTCAAAATAATATTTCTTTTGTTATTTCGTATCATAAATATGTGCCCAGTGGAATAGGCCCTTTTGTTTCCGTTTATGCTAAATAAAGAGATTTGAGCCCTTATGCATTTCTGCGAACCATTTATCAGATAGCGATCTAGTTGGTGCACTACAGAATAGAAATATATTGCAGAGATTTCTTGAAGTAGAGATGATTCTTTGGTTTTCTAGTTGATTTCTTGATGTAAAGATGAATGATTCTTTGATATGGTAGTGTCTGGTTATTTTTCTTTGCTTGCTGAGATTTGGTGATGAAGGGAGATGGTTCTTTTTCTTTGTTCATTTGTGATATGTAGTTATTCTTCTTGGAGAGTTAAAAATGCCCTGAATTTTACTGCTATGCTGCAATCATTATTTACTGAATTAACTTGCCTTTTCTTCTATTACTCAACAATCATAAAGGCTATATTTATTAAGGGTAAATTGCAATTACAACCCCTGTGTTATTCATAAATAGCAAATATCCTTTCGTATTTTTTTTAATAGCTTAAAATCTCTCTCACTTTTCAATAATTAGCACAACACGTCCAATTTGGGGGCAGTTTAATGCACGCCCCTATTAATGAGATTGGGCCTTGAAAAAATGAAATGAAATGACTTAAATACCCTTTTAACGGGTAAATTGTAATTACACCCCCTGTGTTATTCATAATTAGCAAAAACCTTATTGTGTTTTTTTTAATAGCTTAAAACCCCTATCACTTTTCAACAATTAGCTCACATGCTCCTGTTATGCGACTGAAACTTGAAAAATTCGAATGAATTGACCCAAATACTCTCAAACCTTCTTCCCATCTTATCTTCTTCGTTTATTCACAAAATTCTTCATTTTTTCTTCCCTCTCTCTAGGGGTGTAAACCGATATTAAACGGATCGAATACACTATTTTCATATTCGTATCTGATTAACTTATTGAATATAGATATCCGTATCCATTTTCTGGAGGATATTAAAAAATAATATCCGTATCCGTATCCGGCGAATATTAAACGAATTCGGATATATCCGTCTCCGCTTATAGTTATATATTTTTTTGAATATCTATACTTGATTATAATTATTCAAATTGTGTCCATATTCGCATCTAAATGTTATTTTTCATGCTCATTATTCAAATATATATTTTTTGGATATTCATATCCATATCCATATCCGATCGGTTTAATCAATTTAATAAGACCAACAAATACAATTCATAAGATAAAAAGACTAAAAGTCCGTAATCTAATTATATACAATGTTTAAATACATTAAAAAATGTTAAAATATATTATTTACAATAATGTAATATGTATAATTTTTTTAAAATATTATTTAATATATGTAAAATACATGAATTTGTTCATAGAATATCTTGTATATAGTAACATTTTAAATATTATTTATTCTATATGAATAACGGATATAATTAAATATATAAACGGATATATCAAACGAATATGTATTCGGTGAGGATATTAAACGAATAGAATACATAATCATCATATTCGTATTCGTTTACAATCGGATATCCGCTAATCGAACATGGATAATACCCGCTTTAAACGGATACGAATAATATCTTGTATAAATGAATACAAATGCGAATGGTAATCGAATTTTCGAATACCCATTGACAGCCCTACGGCTCTCTCTCCTTAAATATGCTCCATCTGATAAAAATTTTCAGAAAATAAAAAATGTGAAGTGAAATCCATTTAGGGAAAATCTGATAAAGTATTTTTTTTCACTTTCTCCACCACCAAATGCATTTATGATCATCTCCATTCAATCCTATTCAAGAACCCCTCTTTTCGTATCCATCTTCCTATGAAGAACACAAACACGTCATTCCATAACGTGTTTCTTATGCAATTCTCTTGTTTATTTCTCATGTAAAAAAAGGGGGAAAAAATACAATTATTGATTTTTGATGGATTTTGGTGTTTTTTGAATAAAAGGGGGTTTTTGCTAATTATGAATAACACAGGGGGTGTAATTGCAATTTACATCTATTTGCATTTTGTGAAGGGCAAAATTGTCTGTCAACTTAAAAAATTTGAAGACAAAGACCTTTGGGGCGTGTGTGCTAATTACTGAAAAGTGAGAGGGATTTTAAGCTATTAAAAAAAATACGAGGGGATTTTTGCTATTTATGAATAACACAGAGGGTGTAATTGCAATTTACCCTATTTATTAAAAAAAAGAAGCAGTTATAAAGGCTATGCTATAATTTCCAGTGATGGATTACTCAACAATTGCAATAGCCCAACGGCCATGAAAAGTGGGCCTAAAAGGGACGAGACGACTGACGGTTCTCGAGCCTAATTGTTTCATTTTCTGGACTGAGGGACAGAGTATATAGTAAAGCCCATTCCAAACCCAATTGTACAACTCAAGTATATATATACTAGTAAGAAAAATTATTTCATAATTTCTTCCTTCTTGCCAGCTTCCTCCAATTCCTTAAGTCCCCCAACCTTTTGTTCAATCTCTTCAATCAGCTCCTCGCGCCACAGCTCTGCTCTTGCTGATTCCTCAAGGTCTTCTTGCTGTTAACACCACCAATCCTTTTTCAGGCTTTTAAGTTTAGATTTTTGCAATGACATGGGTGGTCATAAAATACCAAAAATACCCTTTATAAGTTTGGCCAACGTTTACTAGATCATGATACTGAAAATTAGATGTGGGTTGGGTCAACTCAGCTTGATCAGACCATGTCGGTCCACTTGAAAAAAATATGATGGTACATAATGCAAGGTCAACCTACTAGTTATGACAAATGACAAATCTTATAAATAATATTTATGGACCAAATTTATGTTGTATAAATATTTAGTTACTCAATACTCTCTTCTCGTATTGGTTCAAATTGATTAGACCATCGACTTAAGCATCAGAGTGTTTTCATTGTTATCTTGCACATTCCTTAATGATTTTGTGTGATTTCAGATTTGAGGCAATCCGAATCAGTAAATCACCCTTGACACAATTCTGAAACCAATCTAATTCGGAACATACCCAAAGGATCACACCCGAATCTGAATATTATATATTGAGTTGTTCCCGGATCTTCAAAAATGTGCATAACAAAAACAAAATAGCCTTAAATCCATGAAAGCCTACTAGAATGTTAGAATGTTAGTACCTTCTCATAGACCCAATGTCCCGTACCATCTCCTCCATCTTTCCTGTATTCTTCCGAATCATAATAAGGATCCTAAACCATAAGTGATTAAAACAAAAAATTAACTGAAAACTTCTCATAAAAATTTATACATCAAAGAACCAAAAACAAAGAGAAAGTAACAAAGACTACCTTTGTAGAACCAAAGAAACAACATCCCCAACAAGTGAACATGATATAAAATGTGTCTATTCAGGACAACACCATATGACAATGTTAGCAAGAAAATGAGATAAAAAAACAAGTAATCGAAAATTTGAAAATAGAAATTAAGACTCACAAATGTTCTTCATGGCTTGATCACTAAGGTGCCAAATTGATTTGTGGGTAATAAGGTCCCTTTGTCCTTCCATGTGTTCAACTAGAACTGCCATCAACGGCCATTCTGGTAATGCTTTCACTTTAACATCTCTGGATGCACTATTGCTTTTCCCATCTTCTATCTATCAGAAATCCAAGAAAGTAAAAGGGTTTGTAGATAGTATAATGTTTAATTGAAAAAATTATATAGGAACTCATAGTTTAAGAGGGTGTTTGCGACATTTCAAAAAAGTGTTTTTTCAGTTTTTAGCTAAATTTTAACTACTTTGGAGCATTTGGAGGTATTGCTTCTGCTTTATGATTTTCTAAATTAAGCAGAGGAAAGCTAAAAGCTGAAATAACACTCAATAAATTTCTGTGGCTTTGTGGTGCTTTTAACTTCTATTTCTAACCACAGGGTCAACTTTCAATTTTCACTACGGTTTTCTTTACGATTTTTCTCTTTCTTCAAAATCTCAATTTTAACTATAGTTTTCTCTACAACTTTTTTCTCTTTCTTCAAAAGGGGAAAGCTACTGCAAACATTAAGTATGTCTCACCACTATTTAGCAATTGAGATATAACTCGGTATATATTGGCGGCCACGGCCAATGTATGATCATTGGAACTTGAATTAGTCTTAGTGTGGCAAATGCAAAGAAAAAGCAAAATGTCGAAAATACAGAGTTATGTCATTTGAAGCAGAAACACAATTGTTTTTTCACACAGCCAAAGGGTACTTATATCTACCTGATGTCTGCCCTTGTTAAATCTTGAAGTTGAGCATTGCCTGAGCTGAATCAAGAACAAATCGAAATTCAAAATATGAACTTAAACAACTTCCTTTGTTTCGAAACTGAAACAGAAAAACCATAAAAATGTAATGAACAGAAATTGACATGGAAAAAAGGGGACAATATTAATATACAGTGCTTACTGATCTTGAAAATGAACTGAATTCTGCTTTTGTTGTTTGTATAGAAGTAGTTTGGATGTAAGGTTTAAGAAGAGTGAAGGTAGTAATAGTTTCAGCCATTTTTCAAGAATTGCAGTGGCAAATGTTGCTGCATTGTTTATATGCAATTGTTGCATTTTAGAGGGAAACGGATAAGAGGGCCATTTGTGTCCACCCTTATTGTGTTGTATGAGTTGAGGTTATTGGATATGGGTTCTTTCTCATGTGTGCAAATTGACTGAATTATCCTTGGAGGGTTCATCTCTCTCTCTCTCTCTAATTTTTTTTAGAGGGAATTATATATCGGAACAAATTCAATAACTATCATTAAAACATTTAGAGCCCATTTGCTTGAATTTCCAAGTGCTGTTTTTACTCTTTGATAACTGGAAATTATTTGTTTATCTATTTTTCATTTGAAATACAATTCTTATTTTTATTCCTTTCTAAACATACTCTACTACACATCTCATTATTAAATGAATTAAATTCAAATTTGATTTAACATAAAGTAATGCTACCATTTGAAAACAATTAAAATATACACATATTTTTTTTTTTTTTAAAAAAACTTCTTTTTATGCATAAAAATAATAAATTTAACAATTTTTCATTAACACATCTGTCATACTTAGCATTTTTAAGCAAATTATCCAAATATACGTTCATTTTTACATAAAAACCAATAACTAAATTTTCACATTTTAGAAATGATAGATCTGAAAATAAAAATAAAAGCACAACCAAATGGGCCCTTAGTTTTTAAATATTAATGTTTTTAAGGCAACAAAAGTCTAATTTCCTCCAAATTTTAAAAAGATATGATAGCAAAATTTAAAGATGCTACATCCTTTAACGTCTCTATGTAGACATAAAGCGTTTCACGGATTTGAAATTATAAAAAAAATTTCAAGAATTATGTCATGTAATGATTTTTAAACTCAATAAAATTATTAATTTTGAAGGGGTTGTGTAGCGAAAGATTTTCAACATTCAAAGAAAAAAAAAACACACACACACGTAAATATTTAAAGTCATTACAACATGTAATATATATTTTACATCAACAATTAATTGACATCGTGAATTATGTTGCCTTATTGCCTGCATAAAAATGAAAAAATACAATCTAAACTATAATGCTTTGTTGCAAATCCTACTAATGGTGATTTGCAATAAATTGGTACATCAATATATATAACAATATTGTATTTTAATATCTTTCTAAGAAAAAGGCATATTATAACCAACAATCAAAAGGAAACTTGAATTTATTAGGCAAGTTGATTTTCCATATCCAAACTCAGTTATAGTTGTTTAGAGAAGACATTGAAAATGAATCAATTTGCATTTTGAGATTGTTCCATTTCTTCCTTCAACTTTAGGGCCCTATAACGCACTCCATTCTTATTAACCTTAAGGCCCTTGTACTCTACAGCCTCTTCCTCTGTTTTAACCTGAAAAAATATAGAGCAAATTAGAAATTATTTGAACAAAATAATCTAATTTTACATTAAAACTTTAATGTAATGATTTTATATAATAACTAGCTATTGGAAATCTTACCCGTTTGCGTTGTTATTAGTTTGCATGAGTGCGTATTTTATAAGAGTAGATTATGTAGCATGAGAAAGAGAAAACTAGATTACCTTGCACGCAATGGAACAAAAACGGTTTGTTTGAGGGTTAGTCAGGTTTCTTTTACAGAACTTACAAGCTCCATCGCCTTCAATTCGTGACCCAGAGCCTTTATGTGGAAGAGGATTCAAAGACACCACCCACTTTTTGTTACATTTATATGGCTGCAATCAAATTCTTGCCGCCCTCAATAAAGCATTTCAATACATTTACATAGTACACGAAAGAAGAAAAGATAGTTGCATATGAAGCTTTCTCCAAAACTTAATAATAGAAAAAATGTTTAATAAAGAGATATTAATCTAAAAGATATGATTAGATGCCAACCATCAAATATGTACCTGTGAAAAGTACAAAATAAAGTGTTGTTAGGAAGCATAAACAATGCCACAAAACCTACCACCGGTTCTTGGGAAGGTCATGTCTTAAATTGTGAAATGTAAAAAATAAAGTGTTCTTTGGAAGCATAAACAATGGCGCATAACCTACACCCGGTTCTTGTGAAGTTCACATTAACATAAATGGGAAAAAGAAATTGAATCAAATGAAATATGTGTATCGTTTACTTTATGAAGTTAATTACCTGAATCTTTTCGCAATTCATATGATTCTCCATCTCATCAAGACGGACAACATCTTGATAGACATGTTTATAAATTGTAAGTATCTTGTGGTCACTGTGATGACCATCTTTAACGCAGTACTTGCACGATGGTTCGTCACAAGTTATGCAGTACCTGTTGCATTTATTCTTTTGCAAATCATGGATCGGACATTTTTGAAAAAATTTCTTCTCTATAAAGTAATCAAGCCATGTTGGATAGGGGCCACGTTTGAGCACTCTTTCAACCTATGAAAGAAACCCATATAAAAGAACAGTACATATCACAAAAATAAGCAATGAACTTGATATTTAACAATAGAACTAAATACGTAAACACACACATGTGATTTAATGGCATTGCAAAAAATATGTACAATCGTCGTCTAAGGTTGTGTAGAAACAAGCTTTTATGTCATTTTAAATAAGTAAATAAACATAACATTTAAAGCCATGTAAAAGAGATAAAAGTAGGGTATGGTCTTTTTATAAAGAGAAAATATCATTAAACCACTCGAACTATGGGCATTTTTACACTGTGCAACCTAATAAAAAAAATGTTTCACTTTGCCATATCAACTTTGCAAAATTTTTACTTTGTAACCTCAGTATATTTTCCGGAGAATATTTCATCAGAATATTCGCAAATTGGACACGTATGTGAATATTAAGATAGAAAAAGTCTCACTTTACCACCTAAACTTCGCGAAATTTTACACAATGCCACCTACCTATAAGATATGTCCACTGGAAAATACACTGAGGTTGCAAAGTAAAAAAGTTTGCAAAGTTGAGATGGTAAAGTGAAACGTTTTTTTGATTAGGTTATAAAGTACAAAAACGCTCATAGTTCGGGTGATTTAATGATATTTTCTCTTTTATAAATTGACACAGGTAGTTACGAATTGAAGGATTGGTATGATTCATAGATTTGGTTAGTTATCATGGTTAATAAGATTTAAAGAAATATTTATAAGGTCACATAGTCTTATATCCTGTTGCTGTTTATATTACTAATGGCAATGCTTTTAAGTTCTTTCTTAATTTTGTTCGTTATGATAATTTATTATGATAAATATTTGCATCATGTTACAAGTTTTTTGTTCATTGTACTAACCTTGTGTTTTCCATGATTTGTGTAGGTTCTATTATGGGTGACAAGTGATTTATCCTTTTGAGTGAGTAAATTCGGTGAAAGTTGGCGGTACATAGTATAGATACTTATTGTAATGCTAGTTATTACAATAAAAATTTATGACATATAAACTTTTGAAACAAACATAGACGGTAGAATATAATGTGAATCCATACACGCAAATAATATGATACTATGTCGATGTTGATCAACAGCGTTCTTGGACAAAGCAAGGGCAATAATGTGCAATTTATATATATTTTTTAATTATAATGTTAAAATACTATGAATTTACTAATAGTGGGGCATCTAATTAACATACAGCACGCACTATCTAAAAGCCACCTCGATGGTATGTTTTAAATCTAGTAACTGATAGCACGGTGAGTTAAAATTCTCCTATAAGTGCAAGAACTCATGGGTTGAGCTAAGTTCTCAAGTTTGGAAAAAAAATTGATGTAATATGTACACAGTTTCTAAATTAAGAATATAGCTTTATTAGATTTCCATAAATTTCACAAATCTAATATCATCTACTTTGATTTGTTGAGGGTTACACATCGCTAGTCAAACACACACATGTTTGCAGATATATTAAATACTCTCTTCGATATATATATATATATATGTACATATTTTATCTAATTGATGCAATCTAAAAAGTATTGAATTGTAAACTACAAAGTTACTACAAAATTAGATTAGGTTGCAAAGTGTAAACGTTAATCTAGTTCAAGTCGTGATTTGAAACTTTTCTTACATTAGATGACAAAGTGCAAAAACGCCAATAGTTCAAGTAATTTAATGAAATTCTCCATATATAAAATATTTTACACACCTAAATATTTAGTCCTTCTTTGATATTTTTTTAATCTAATATTCTAATTAATGTAATCTATAATGTATGAATTGTAAGCATACAAGGTCACTACTATGAATTTCTTTGTGACCTAAAACTTAAGCTCACAACACTCTTTGTATCAAAAAATTTCGGAATCAAAAAGGTAACCAAAGTTGTATATGAAAAAATACACTAAACATTGACAATACATCATTGAGCATGGAACCTAAAGGATGAAAGAAATATTGGAAATGTATATGAAAAGGCACTATAAGTCCCCCGCATCAACAGTTAATATGTCATTTCATGAATCAAGAAGCATAAAAAAAATATTCATATGAAAAATGATGACAAACCTTGCTACCTATTCTGATTTCATCTTCACATATCTGTCTCATTCTTTTACAAGAAATTACATAAAATGTTATATTTCTAAAACTCTTCAATTATGGTATCAATTATAAAAGAAAATCAATGAAGTTTATTATATAGTTATATGATTATTTTTTGAGATTGATTAAACTCCACCTACATATATATTACAACAATGAAGTTTTGAAATAGAAATTGATCAGTAAACGAGATTCCTAGCTATCTCAAGAAAATACCAAACAAAAATTACGTATTAGAAGACACGTGCGTACCGTCTCCATAAGTTTCATTATGGGGATGTCATCCATCTTTTACTATGGAAGATTTTAGATAAGGGAATGTGAATTTGGTGTGAGGTTATCTTATGGGGTTTGATTTGTTTGGCTATATGAAGTAGATAGCATGACAATTTAATATATAGAGAGGTTAGACAAAATTGATAAGCAAAAGAATTCAATTTTTCCCATTTTAAGATTTTCTTATAGATATTTTGTATAATGTTGAATCAAGATTTGAAGCAACTTATGAAAACTTGTGGGATTTTGCATTTAAGATCTCAATTACACCGACATTATTACAATAATCTTTTGGACTAATTAAGTATCCACTAATATTCTTTGCAAATATGTAATATTTATTGAATGCAATTAATAGAACCATATCCGCACTATCTTTTTATTTCCACTTAATTACTAATTTTTTTTTTTTTCGTAATAAGGGAAGTACACCACCTTAGCAAGGCAACAAATTGTATTTTTTTTTAATAATTATTATTACCATTCCTTTAGTGAATTTTGTTATTTATTTCATTTTGACTACTTAATTGGGTCTACTAATTAGTTCATAGCAATAGGCAAGAAACTTTAATTATTAAGCAACAATTGGAATTCTGGTAGAATTTGAAAACCAAGGATTCAAATTCAAACTTTGTCATATTTGGAAAACTATAAAAGTATGTTTTATGATGATAAACTTATTTGTCAATAATGAAAATTGGAAAGCAATTCCTATTTAACAAATTGGTAGACAAAGGATATATGAAGTCGCGAATGGAATATTGGAGAGAAAAAAAATATGTTTTATATTGATATGAAAACAATGCAATATCCTCATATATTATAAGTGTAAAACATTTTGTAAGTCAATCTTTTTGAACTTTGTACTTTATTTAAAGGGTTAATTACAGTGACCTCCCTTGGAGATAGTGTAATTACTGATTACACCTTCCCCTTTTGAAATTGTAAAAACCTTTCTTCTAAAAATACTCTGTTTACCAATATCATTTAAAAATTTGGCTATTTTTCATAATTTTCTTTTTAACCCTATTTTTGACACTTTTTAAAATTTTTATGGACAAATATGCCCTTAGTACTATGTAAAATTGAAGAGCGTCATAAAATTTCCTAAATTTTTTTATGCTTTTCTAAGTTAGTAAGGACATCTTTATTCTTAAAAAATTTTAAAGGTGTCAAAAAATATGATTAGAGGGTAAATTAGGAATATCAACTAAATTTTTAGATGATAATAGCAATTTCCCTCCAATCCCCTAACAAAAAGGGATAATATATAAATAAAGTATTTTAAGATATGAGGCTTTTGTAACTTTAGAAGCGAGAGGGTATAATTCATAATTACGCTATCTTTCAAGGAAGGTCACTGTAATTAATCCTAAAGAAGACTTGAACTCTAGATTAAAAGGTGATATACAACACCAGCACTATAGATATACGTGTGTGTATTGATTATAAGCTAAATTCATTTGTTTTTTAAAGACTAAATCTTCATCAATCCACACAAAAAGAATTTAATTTTAACCTTCTGTAGCTCATGAAGCCAAAAACAAAAACAACTAAGTAATTAACTAGTGAAAGTATAAAATAAGATTCATATAGACCAAGTATAAGAAATCCACACAAGTCTAACTACAAATAAAAAGGCACCTCAAGCTCCATGTTGCTAACGATTAACAAAGTCATAGAACTACATAGATTATGTTATTAAATCCCATGTATGGGATAATGTTCTATCAAGCATGAGCCTTTAGTTTGTAGCTTCAGAATAGAGGAGCCCGACGAGGCACTCCTTTCCTACTACGCTTGCGACCCTTCTTATTCTTTGTTTGCTCTTCTTCCTTCTTCTCTATTTGTTCATCCTCTACCTTCCTCTCTGAAGTCCCCATACCGGGTGCAGGAGGAAGAATAGAACCCATCCTCACTAAAATTGCTTCAACCTGAATTGTATATATACATATACATGCATGTATATATATGTTAAACAACTTAGAAATGATTCAAATGTGGTGATCAAATCTTATGCTAAGCAATTTGTTACAATTACTAATCATTGAAAATGCCACCCGATATGGTTATTTAAACTGAATATGTGCATATTTTCATAAATAAGGTAGCATGAGAAAAGAAAAACAGATTACCTTGCATGCAATTGAGCAAAAACGAAAGCGTTCAGGGTCAGTGAGCTTTCTTCTACAAACACAGCAAGCTCCATCCCCTTCAATGAGTGACCCGGAGCCATTATGTGGGAGGGGAGTCAAAGACAGGACCCACTTCTTGTTACATTTATAAGGCTGCAAATTAAATGAATCAACAGACAATAAATTAAAGCATTTCAATAGTACTTAAAAGAATAAAAAGATGTTGGGAATAGTTTTAGATACATGGGCTTCTTTGCAACAATTAAAGTTGAAAAGATAGAACATTTGGAAGATAATATTATGTAAACGTGTGAAAGAAATAAATATATTGTTCCTGAAAAATACAATTATATGCTTGCCATATGAGTTATATCTATATATAAAATATACATAGAAGACTTGAATAATAGTATGAGCATGCCCCTCTTGAGAAATTCACATACTAAGTTCAAATAAAAAAGGATCAATTGAAGTATAAAATACATGAATAGGCTTATGTGTGAAGTTAATTACCTGAATTTTTTCACAATCAATATGTTTCTCTATCTCATTAAGATGAACAACATCTTGATAGATATGCCTGTAAATTGTAAGTATCTTGTGGTCATCGTGATTACCATCTTTGACACAGTACCTGCAAGTTGATGCATCACAAGATATGCAGTACCTATTGAGCTCATTCTTTTGCAAATCATGGGTTGGGCATTTGTCGAAAAATGTCTTCTCCAAAAGGCCACCAACCCATTCGGGAAAGACATTATGTTGGGGTAATACTCTGTCAATCTACGAAAGAAAACCGTATCAACTAACAAAATATTAATTAAATTAAATTAACTCAATATTTAATAATATGCGAAAAATTATGTAGAATTGTCCAAATTAACAACCTTTTATGTCATTTGAGAACACTACATATATGAACATAATATTTAAAGCCATGCACAAGTATTAATTACAAAACAAGGTATGGAACAAGTTGTATGTATAAATTAATCGACAAATATAGTTATAATTATATGATAGGATGGGATTAATAATTACAAATATATGTCATAGACTCTAGTTTATGTCTGGTACTCAGTATAGAGTTGGAGTAGTTATATCCAATGGTAAATAAATTTAAATCGGGATCTATAATAAACATAATACGCATTGAGGTATTATCTATTTTGTATTATATAGTTTGATAACTACTTTTCGAGGATGTTAAAATCTGACTCTTGTTGAAAAAAATAAGAATTGGATGTAGTTTCTTCCATCATTGGTGAAAATTAGTCTACATAGATAATAGCATATGCTGATATTATTCTAACTATTTTATTTTTACAACAAAAATTTCCAACATAGTTAAACTTGTGGAACGAAAACTAAACTGAATAAAAGTTTCAATAACCATTTCATTCCTAATTATAACATGAAATCCATGGTAAGAATGTAATGTGAATTCATACCCATTAACTCTATGTTGTTTAATGACATTTTCATTGGACTAGAATGCCAATAATGTGTGTTTGCGGCATTACAAAATTTAATTTAAGCATCATTTAATAATGATTTAAAACATAAATCTATGAATGACCGAACAAATAATTGACATACAATATGTATTAAAATCTTATTATTGACTTATTAATGGCTTAAGCCAGTACTTTGGTAACGGGGCAACTTTATAAACTATTTCTAAACACCCATATGCTTAATCCTTATTGAATATATTTTGTCCAATTAATGGAATCTGAAAAGTAATAAAAAGTGTGCAGTACTTTAACTCTATTGATTTCTCATTTTTTATAAGTAATTAATTAAATGATGTCATCGTTCTACAATTCTTCAGTTATCATTTATGGTAGTAATTATAAAACGAAATTCATTAAGTGAACATAATCACATAATTATTTTCTGAAATTGATTAAAATCTACATGAAAAAATTACATTTTTCATCTTATAAGTTTGCTAAGCGTATCTTACCAAAATTTAAAATTAGTCCTGTATGTTTTGAAATTTCATAGCTTTAGCTCGAATTTTATGGGAAGTATTAATTTTGTGGAGTTGATGACCTGGTACGCAAGATTGTGCAAAATTTGTGGGATTTTGCCTCGTAATCGGCAAAATAGAAGGTTGACTTGGACTTTAATAATTAGTCCAAGTCATAAATATTTTTTCTCATGTTAGCATACATAGGTCCAAATCAGTTTCCAATTTTGCCAATAAGGCAAATTCCCTCAATTTTGCACGATCCGGTGTGCTAGGTTTGCAATTTGGGCAAAATTATTACTTTCCAGCCAAAATCTGGTTTAATATCATAAAAAAATTAAAACATACAAGACTAAATTTGTAATGTTGCAAGATACATAGGAGAACCTCTAAAACAAAAAAACGTATTTTTTCCCAACTTTCTTCAGATATAATTAATCACAAAGTAAATGCCATGATTTCAATTACACAGTATTCCACAAGTAAATGGATTCCAAACCATCTAAGTGAAGTATTAAACTGCCAATACATATGAAACCATTTGCGTACCTGCTCCATAACCTTCTTTGAGGTAGTGCTCATCTTTTGAGAATAAACAACACCGAATTCTAAAGAAGTTTTTATACAAGTGATGAGATGTTTCAATGAGGTTATTTTATAGCTGATTATCAATAGAGACGTTAGACAAAATTGTCTTATTTGGAGAAGGTCGTAAATAAGTCCAGATCCACTTTTTAAATGCTTAATTGTTGAATCCTACTAATACAAAAATGGACACGGAAAAGGTTGTTCTATTATTTAATTTTGAAATTTGTTTTGAGATATTTTGAATAATAATGACTCAAAATTGAATTTTTTTTGAAAAAAAAAAAAATATAGTGAGATTTTGTGTTTAGGATCACACTAACATTATTACAATAGTCTTGGTGGAGAAATTAATTATAGATGTAATATTTGTTGTTACTTCAAAAATGATGTAATATTTGTTGAATATAATAAAAATATATCCACACCATCTTCTGAGTATTCACAATTACTACAATTTTTTGAAATAAAGAAAGTGTGATTCAAAGGTGAAAATATGAGGTTTGTAATATTTATTACACCACCTCAGCAAGACAACCCTTATTGTGCTGTAATGACTTAAGAGTTGGTAAAGCAAGTTAACAAAATATGTATTTTTGTAATATGTAATCATTATTAATTGTTGCCATTCTTTTAGTGAACCGTTTTATTTATTTCACTTTGTGTGGTTGGATTACATTAATTAATACTTAAAATTGTTTTTAAGAATTCAAAAATTGTTGAAATTTGTCTAAATAACTGTATTTCTTAATATTTTACCCCTTCTAGTTATAATTGTGCAAATTTATAATCATGTATGGATTATTATGCATAGATAAAGCAAATCACGTAAATAGTTTATAACCTAATTTTTCTCTAAAGTTTTATTAAAGCATAACCCCTCCCTAAAGTTTTATATATTTATCTCTCTCTCTCTCTCACCCCTTTTGTGCAGAGAGCGCTAGTTTTAGTACTTTGTTTCATATTTAGAAATGAAATATGTTTGGTGAAATTTGCTTGAAAAATTAGTCATGTGAGTGTAATAAGAAGGTAAAAAAAATTTGGTTTTCTTTCCTTTGGGAGTTTTGTCCTCTTTTTAGTATTGCTCCCTAGATAGAGGAGTTTCTTTTCTTTTCTTTTTTCTTTTTTTTTTTAAGAAAAAAACTCCTATTTTTCTTATTTTTATTATTGAATGTTTTTCTGAAAAAAAAATAATTATTGAATGTTTTTCTTAAAAAAAAAATTATTGAATGTTTTTCTAAAAAAAAAAAAATATATTGCATGCTTTTCTATGTTTGACATTCTAAGAGCCAATATATCCGTTGACATTATAAATCAATTAAAATCAGTTACAATACATGGATATTAACCTTTATTTCACACAATTTATCTTCTTTTCCTTTTGCGAGACTAGTCTCAGCATTACATGCAAAATAATAGAATTCTAACAATTGAAAAATTAATGTTATGGTGGAAGTAGCAATTAATGACCCATAATTAATAATTGTGGCAGAAGCGGGGTAGTTAATGATCCAAAATTAACAAGGTAACATATCATTTCTCATTGCCTATATTAAGATCAAAACATCCACCACAATTATATGTCATGGCGGATATTTCCCTCAATCCCTTTTAAGAATATGCATATGGTTGTGGTGAAGATGTAACAAATAACTTTTAATCATTGCTATTTCTTATTAACGTTAACTTTTAACCATGGTTATTGTTCACATATCTTGTAGTAATGAATTATATTCTTAGTGATCTCAATATAATGTTTTTCTTTTTATGATTTACATTATTGGATATAGCATTCTAGATTAATAATGTCCGATACAATATTGTCATTGATATATATATATATATATCCTAAGGAGATGATATCATGATACCCACGATATTATGATAGTATCAAATATATTATCAATGCACCTGCAAAACTTACGGTATTTCATTAATTTTATAAACATAGCATTTATAATAACATAAAATAAAAATGAAGCATCAACTGTATATGATAAAATAAACCCGTGCAACCTTATTGCTTGGTTGGAAAAAATATATTTTTAATCCTATAATTATGTCATTTTTCACCTTTGGTCCTGTATGTATTGAATTAATAATTTTAGTTATGTAATATACACTGTAACACTAACTAATTTTACATGTTTCATCTTTTTTTCCCTAGCAATGAATTTTTTGGCTCTAAAACAAACATGGCTCATCAGAAGTGTATCAACTGATGTGTCAGTTGACAGGATAAGCCACCTTAGATTTTGAGCCAAAAAGTTCTCCACCGGCTAAAAAAGGATGAAAAACGTATAAGTGGTGTAGAAGTTATAGAACTAAAATTGTTAATTTAAGTGAAAAATGATATAATTACATAATTAAAATATAATTTTTCCTTGTCTTGCTTGTTCTAAAAGACAAAGGGTTCAAGAAAAGACTAATGCAACCAACAACCAACAGAAACGTTGTATATAAAGAGTCAAAAACGAATTAAATGCCACCTTAAAATTATAGCAGCAGAAAGAACTTTCACATGACACACAGCTTTTTCAAACACATCAAATGCACATAGAATAGAAATCTCTCCAGTGTAGAAGGATATTGAAAGCCACAGACATCCTGTAGATATTAACATATAGAATGGTCAGGAAACATATCGTGGATAATGCATAGGCATTAATTTAAATTAAGTGAAAAGAAAAAATCTAATGAAAAAAATAATATATAGTGCGTGTGACGACATAATTAAATAAAAGAATCCAGCTCAAATTTTTGATCAAATGCCAACCGTTCTCCAGATGATTGAAGAATTTAGGAAGATGATCTATCTTTTAAATATTTAAATAGAGTATTTTAACTTCAGTGAAAATAATATAGCGGTGTAATCAAATGCACATAAACAGCACAAGTATAGACAAGCATGATAAAAAGCACGGGGATTTAATAAGGAAAATATAAACGTACAAATATCAAAGTATAAAGTTACATTATTTGAAATGTGAGACGACTTTCTCTCCATTTTTCCTTCCTAAAATTCAAATCCAAACATAGGATAAGGAAAATGTAAAATATATTAACATACATTCTAGAATAACTCCAAACATCATGTTCAGTAAGGAAACATTAAACTTTCACCATAAACCGCGACTGCAAACTCATCCATTTCACGTTGTCCGGAAACCCTACGCAAGTACCTCATGGAACCATTGTCCGAACTATAGACAACCAAACTCGCTCCACATTTTAGTAACATATCCCCATTCTCCATCACAAAACAAAGTGTTGGAATAACGATTTGCGAAAGTCCAAGAAAATTAGGAATATGGACCAATTTATTCCACGACTCGCCCACGCCATACTCCTTCATCACCCAAAAATTAACCTCAGTTTCATTACAACTCGTGATAATACAAAGACATCCTCTCCAAACCCCCAACCTCACACACTCCACTACTTCTCCATAGTCAGGCTGTGACATCTCTTCGTACGTCTCCGTTACCACATTCAACGAAAGAACAACAAAAGTACGATTGATACGAAACCCTATCCAATGAATAGCTCCATTCACAAAAACCCCCGATTCTTCGATATAAACCTCACCCGGCCCATCCTCATAATCAATCGACCTCCAAGACTTAGTTCTCGAGCCATAAACCTTTGTTAAAGTCCCATAATCACTCTCCATAACAGTGGACATATGTTTCACCACTTTATACTCATCTCCCTCTTCATCATATCCGAATCCATAAGCGGCATCTTCTAGAGGTTTATCACCTGATGAAGGCAAAACCTTGTATAGTCTCATAGCCGGGTTCCAAAGAAATATATCACCCAATATTGTAGCAAGACATATTACACCATTACATGAACCAACAACATGAATGGAATCATACGATGTCATTCTAAGGTCGGAACTAATGGGACGAATATTTATCTCCTCATCGTACATGAGATGGGCAAGGGGACAACTACTCCAAGGAATATGAGGTTCATCATACCCGTAGAAAATGTTAAGTCTTGTATCGTTCGATTGCGTCTTATGATGTTCATGTCCGAATTCTACGGTGTGGATCATCTGATGCCATGGTGAGCTGACTGTACTAAAGCGCAGAAGAGATTTCACAGGGAGGTTTAGGAGAATTTGTTTGATGATTTTGTCTGGCAAAGCTGCCATTTTCAATAAGTTTCTTAAAGAATTATTATGTAAATTATAGTGTTTTGTGTCCTTTTATAGTTGATTAATAGATGTAAATCTTGATGAATAAATACAATGGTTTATAAAAATAATCAAAACTTGACAGATTAATACAAGAGCTTTTTATGAATAGATACAACTTTTAAACGAGTCGATCAGTTCAATTACTCTTAATGCGAATTAAAGAAATATTAAATCGCATTTGACTTTGGTTTTTAATTATATATAGATTTTGAGAGTTTAAAAAGATTAATTTAGATTACAAAACTGATATTATCTGCTTAAATTGAAAAATCATCAACTGATGAATGTAGTCATGCTACTGTATGGCTGTAAATCACATTATGATAAAACATTATAGAATAATTGAATTTTGACAACTAAAAGATTAATAGTCATAGTGAAAATCATAATCAATGAGTCAAAATTAACAATTGTAATGAAAAGAAACCAATAACCCAAAATTAATAACGTGAAAACATCGTCCATCATTACCTACATCGAGGTGAGAACATCCACCACATATGCATATTGTCATCCATGGTGAATTTTCCGTTACTCTTATAACTAAAATTAGGCATCATTGTTGTCATGGCGAAACTGTAGAAAATGGCTAGCTTTACAGCATCCCAACTAAAAATATTGCTATTTTAGTATTATACACACTTATTTATATATAATATTATGAATATATTGTTAAAAAATAAATAAAATATAATATATACACATATATATGTGTATACTTAAATTTATTATTATTATAAATATCATACATATTTTTAAATCATATATATATCATATTAGTATAATTTTAAAAAGTATACAATTATATGCATATGCATAAATAAATATACATATAAATACAATTATATAAATTTTTTAAAAATAAAAAACCGAACTCCTCCAACCCCTTCTTAGCCCCAACAACCCCCACCGCATTCCCCCGCCTCCCGCCAGCCCAGCCCAGCCATAGTAGTGTCATAATTGCCAGGGAACAAATGAAAGAGAGAGAAAATTGTTTTCTCGAAGAGTTAATTACTTCTTTGGTCAATATCTTCCTTCAGCAACCGATTTGTTGGGGTGGGGGAGGAAGAAGGGGCTCTTTTTGTGAGATTTTTCTTTTTAAAAGAAGAAAAAATGGAAGAAGAAGAAGAAAAATTAAAGGGAAAAACCGACTTTTTGCCGTCTTAAATACATGCCTGCTCTCGTTTATTCGAGGGCGTTATGCACATTCCTAATTTGGACATGCTTTGCACATTTTCATGAGACACATAAGGATGTTTTAAACTATTTTTCCCTACAAGCACTACAAAAATTTGAGCAATTACCACAATTATAAACTGATGTTAATAGAAAAAAGTTGTGACGGAAAGTCATTTGCTACAGCCTTACCACAGTAATGATCCGTGGTTTCTGTGATAATAGCAAAAAATCCACCACAACATATAGTTATGATTGATGTTTTTCATTTTAGTTTAGCCACAGCAAATGATATTTCAACTAGGGGCTTTTTTATTATTGGCTATCACATTTACCATGACTGTTAATCTTATGATGGCAAAGAATCAATAATTTTGCAGTGAAGAGGTTATCCGCTACTTCAACTTTTCACAAAGGGTTTATATGCAACTTACCCAATAATTTTTGTTTTGTCAATCAATAAGTTGTCGTAGAATTCTTCTTCTTCTTCTTCTTCTTCTTCTTCTTCTTCTTCTTCTTCTTTTTTTCATTTGAGCAAATTTAATGACCAGATACAAATGAATGGAACTAACAATTAAAATGAACGATGAAATTGCAATTTTCTTTATCTAATTAAACGATTCCCCTCTTCCCATACTCAAATAAATTTTATCGCACTCTGTTTGAAAATAAAAACAATCATAATGTAACAATTAAGATATGCAACTCATATTATTTCTGCAATACAACATCAAATTATGATGCTTTACAACAAACTGGACGTTTTCTGTTGTAAAGTGAATTAAAATATCTAAACTAGTTTCATACAACTAATTTTTTGTCGCGGATATGTATTGGCCGCTAATCAGTGGCGACGCCACACTCAGGTCAGTGGGGTCCAGGGGCCCCACTGAATTTTTTTCAAACTATAGTACACATATATATATTATATGTTATATATGTGTATATAATATTCAACTTTTAGACTGTGAAACATATATCTGTTGGAACCTTCTATCAAATTGTTAGCAAATTACTAAATAATAGTCTTTTGACTTTGAATATGAAAAAGTTTGAAATGCAAAGAGTATATCGACACTAGAATTTGAAATTTGAGGGGGACTTAAATTCGATTATTTTTGTTTTATTTGATTAATATTTGAATATCAAACTAAATCACTCTTTGAAACTTTATATTTCTCACATTTTTCTTTCAAGTTTTGTTTGTCACTCCGCCAACAACTCGTGATCATTAGGCTTTAACCAATTTGTCACACTCGAGACTATATTGGTGAGTTCAACTTTTATGTTTTTATTAATTTAATAGTATTTTAATGAATTCTTTTGTCAATCTTTTCGAATTATTTTGTATTATTGAATATGTAAATGATTTTAGCACAATTTATATCTTGATATGCTAATTTATTACACCATTTTGTATATAAATATTTTTTAATAGTTTATATCATTTAAACGATAAAATTTTCTATAGAGTTTTATTAACTATATTACTTGGGAATAAATTGTTGTAGAGAATCATGCTGTTGTAGAGAATAAATTGTTAGTAATTTTTTTTTAATTTTTTTTTATATTTATTTGTTGAGCTCAATAGTTAGAAATTTTAAAAGGACCCCATTGAATCAAGATTCTAGAGTCACCACTGCCGCTAATCATAGCTTTATAAATTATGTTTTCTTTTCCAAATAATTCATTATTAACTTTTTTTCAAACAATTTAGCTGTAGATTTTTTCATAATTACAATATTTGTTTAATTGTAAGATCTAAAATTAAACATGATTGCCCTTCTCCATAATAATTATCTTGAATTCTTGATTTTAAATTTACCCATCGTCTTTGTCTTTTGCAAAATGAACCTTAGAAAGAAAGATTAAAAAAAAAAAAGGATGACTCTTTTTTACGGGAGAACGCTGCCAGATTTGAATTGGATGTTATGGCCATTGAGAGAAAAACGCCGCCGTGACTGGTTGAGAGGAATTTGATTAATCATCAACTTTAGATTTTAAATTCTAGAATTGAATAAATTAAAAGGATAATTTATAAAATATTTCACTTGAAAAGTGGTATTTGTTTTGACTTTCTTCTTTTCTCTTTTGTCATAATGAACTTCCACTTTTCGCAATTCCGTTTGTCACAATATAGATATCTGTGTCTATATATATATATATATGATGTTATATAAAAATTACCCGATTAGAAAACTGGCAATTAAAAGTACCATGTATTAGCTCTATATCTTGTTATTATTTTTATCAATAGTAAGATTATTATGAATGCAAACACATAAGCATACGCTTAACTAAATTTTGAAGCATACTCGTCAAACATGTAGTCTAATCAAATGCACTCTAAAAGCACTAGTATCATGTTAACATAATTAAAAGCACATGAACATAGGCAAATTAAGCTACATATACATGAAGCACAATATATCTAAGCAAAATTATGCAACACTAAGGGAAAGTAAACATATAAATAATATGTAATTATACAAAAGTTATACTATGCATGAGGAATTCCATGCGATTAATTGTTACTAAATCTCAAAAAGGAAACATTAGACTTTCACCATAAACCGCTACTCTAAACTCACCCAATCCACCTTGTCTGAGAACCCTACGAAACGACATAGAACCATTGTTCAGTTTACAAATAACCAGATTCGGCCCACAATTCAGCAACACGTCCCCATTCTCCATTACGAAACAAACTCTTGGAACACCGATTTGTGAAAGTTGATGAAAATAAGGAATACGAAACAACTTAGTCCATGATTCGCAATCGCCATACTCTTTCATAACCCAAACATTAAGCTCAGTTTCATTGCTACGAGAGATAATACTAAGATCTCCTCTCCAAACCCCCAATCTCATACACTCCACTACTTCTCCATAATCAGGCTGCAACATCTCTTTGTACCTCTCTATTACCATATCCAACGACAAAACAACATAAGTGCCATCCATACGAATCCCTATCCAATGAAACATTTCATGCACAAAAATACCATATTCTTCAATATAAACGTCACCAAGTCCATTATCATGACCAATCGATGTCCAAGAATCAGTCCCCGAGCTATAAACTTTTGCCCTAGTCCAATACTCACCATTCTTAACAGTCGTAATATGTGTCACCACTAAATACTCATCTTCCATTGGATCATAACCAAATCCATACGAACCATATTGTTGACACTGATCGCCAAGAGAAGGTAAAACCCTATGTTTTCTCAAAGCTGGATTCCATAAAACTACTTCATTACTCAATAATGCGGATAGGCAAATCACACCATTACAGGAACCCACGACAGAAATCGAGTCATATGGGATGCGAATGAAGCTTAGGCCGACACCGGTGTTTTGAACATCATGTAATTGATCTTCATCGTACATCAGATTTGTAAGAGAAGAAGTTGTCCAAGAATTAGGGTGATCATTCAAACCGTAGAAAATTGTAAGTTGTTCATCCTGTGATTGTATCTGATGATGTTTTTCTGCGAACTGGCGGCTGGAGATAAGTTGATGCCACTGTCGGGAGACTGTCTTGAAACGCAAGAGCGATTTTACTGGGAGACTAAAGAAAATTTGTTTAATTATTTCCTCGGTAAAAGCAGATCCCATTTTTGCCAACTTTGTTCTGAGTGGATTATGTAAATTAAAGTGAGCGTTATGGTTGTAATTAGTGGGGAGTGCGTTTTTGTAGTTCGTGAATAGATGCAATTCTTGATGAATAAACACAGTGGTTTACAAAACAATTAAAACTCTACGGACAAATACTAATAAAAACTCTTCATGAATAAATACAACTTAAACTATTCAATTTTGTTCATGTTTAACCTGATTTTTAACCGAAGACAAGGAAAAGTTGGCAAGAATTGCTGATGTGGCATGTCAAAGTTGGCAAGAATTGACCAAAACTAACTTGTGGTGAGAATATTTTATCATTGTGCATACCAAGGTAAAAACATCCACCACACAGCTATACCTATGGTAAATTTTCCACCACTCCCACTAATTAAACTATACATGCATGATTGACGTGGTGAAAGCATAACAAATAAGTTTCTACTGCCACTATTTCTAATTAACATGAACTTTTAATTATGATAATTGCTCAAATTTCTTTAGTGTTTACACATATTTATTACAAAGTAAATATTTCACTTTTTAATATTATATATAATTAGTGCTCCAGTACGGGGGTATCCTCTTCTTCTCTTTTCAGGGGAAAAATAAAGAGTGGTTCCAATATTCCCTTTCCCACTATACTATTGTTTGTCCTGCTCAACCAAATTCTATTTAAATCCTTGGTTTATTAAGATAATCCTTGAAGCGTTTGAAGAAAAAACACAGCCATGATAAACTAAAAGTGACAATGAATTCAATATTATCAACTCTTAAAATGTATAATATATATCTCCAATTTCTTCAACTTTATACACCAACAAATGAAGTTAGTACGAGAAGCGGTAACACAGCAACTGCAGATAATAGCCCTCCAAGTCTTTGAGCCTTTGACAAGTTATATATATATATATATACACACATATGTAGGAGAGAGAGAGAGGGAGAGAGAATTGCTCGAATCGGTCAAGTACCGAATCATGGGATTTCAAATTATGAAATTCCATATCCGAATCAATATCAATCCGGCATGAGCGGATTTTACTTGAACAGACTTGATGGCTCAAGTCAACTCAACCCAAACCATCTTTTGGATTCATTGGGTATACCCTATTCAATATTGAACGCTCCTAATTAACAATAAGAATTTACTTGTAATATTTTAATTAATTTATTATATATTTGAAAGAAAGTTTTATTGTTAATGTACATGAAACTTTATAATAATTTCTTTAACCACTAAAAATATATTTGCAACTAGAACAAATCCGAGAGCTAGTGCGGGACAAATTGGCAATTTGAGAGTGTGTGCAGGACAAATTGGCAATTTTTTAATCTTTTATTTATCATTTCAATGCAATCTCTCTGGCTGTTCCGCACTACGCATTTAGCGCAGCTTCCACTTCTCAAATGCTGAAAAGCTAAGCTATATATAGTATGTCTCATTTGATTCCTAATCAATTTTACCTTCAATAATATCTTTTAATTGCAATTTATCTATATCACATTTTTTTCATAATAATTAGCATTTTTCTTGTCACATGCGACTTTAATAAAATTATTTCTCACCAGTATACCTTAAAATTTACTCTTTTATTTTATAATATTTTATTTAATACAATTAATGAACAAAAAGGAAATAATTAATACTGTCTCAAAATGTACATGTACAGGAATAATTAATTTATGAACATTAATTTGCCCGGAAAATTTGTTGTACGATATACAAATAGATTAATTTTTAATTGCAGCAACATAAGTTGGCTCTGGAATGGACTCCACTATATGTAACCACTTTGTATTTTCTGTCCAGAAAGTTAACCCCATCTTGGCTCCCATAATCGAAAAAAGTCCGTATTTATTCTAATTATAAACCCATCTTGACACCAAAAGAACGTATATTTAGATTTAATTGTAGGCCCGTGCTTCTTCATACCAAAAGTATGTATATTTAGGTTCTATCGAATTCATGCTCTAAAAATATAAATAAAAAATAAAAATAAAAATAATAATAATAAGATCCAATCAGATTCAGAAAATCTTACTTAATCGAAATTTTGAAGTTAAAAAACAATAACTGGCCTGCAAATCGATCTTAGAATGAACTTTCGTCGAGTACAACACCTCAAAAGTATTCATTGCATGATTCATTCCCGCTGTTCATTAATATTTTTGTGTATACATATTTATGTTTTTAATTAAGATGTTAATTTTGATTTCTATACAGTCGATAATTTTGGGTCATTAACTATTTGTTCCACTGTAGCTTTTAATTTTTTTAAATATAAAAAATTCAATTATTTTGTATAGTAGTTTTAATATATTTGTACTACTCATCGTTTATACCCGATTTTTAAAAGTATCAATGCATTATAGCAATAAAATAAAAATCCCTATGTCCATAAATAGTCCCCCTTCGCTTTTCCCATTGGTCTCATTCTCAAGAAATTTTATTCAGGGCTTCAAAAACAATGAAGGGTCTTTCCCAATTTAGAATATGGGAGGCATTTGCAGTGATAAACTTAGTTGTGGTAATGCATGGAGCTAACTCTGCTGATTTCAATGAACTCTTCCAGGCTAACTGGGCACCTGATCACATTGCAACTCAAGGCGATCAAACTGTATTGTCCCTTGATTCTTCCACAGGTACTTGATTAGTTATATATACTTCAGTAATTTTTCATATATGAGATCTCAATTCTTGATTTCTTCCCAATAATATATAATATACCTTTTAGGGTGCGGATTTGAATCCAAGAAAAAGTACTTATTTGGAAAAGCCAGTGCTCAGCTCAAACTAATACAAGGAGATTCAGCTGGAACTGTCACTGCTTTTTATGTAAGCTATGCAAACCTTTTTTATTATAGGGATTCAAATAAGTGGAGCCGAGTTTTGATCATTTTTACAAGCTTGATCTTTAACTCAAACTTAATGAATTGAACTCGAGCTCGAAGAGCTGTCAAAGATTAGGCTCAAGCTCGATTCATTTGGCTCAAATTTTGATAAAGTCATGTACTAGAGTTTGGGCTCGATTATTTTATCATGTTCAATCAATAACTTCGACTCGACCTCAAGCTTGAATTATTTTATAAATAATGTAATTTAATAATTTATAATCTTACATTTTTGTATAAAAATATTTTTTTTGAAAAAGGGCTCACAAGCAGGTTGCAAACCTACGAACAAGACTTACTCGGCCCGAACTTGACTCGAAACCTATATGAATCAAGCTTGTGATTCAAAATCCCAAAACTTTTTGAACCGATTCGTCGAGTTCATGATCAGAAATTGTTCATTTACATCCCTATTTTATTAAACCTAATCATTTTTCAAAGTTGTCACCGTCTGCCAGGATATTTGTTTAAGGATAATTAATTCCCTCAACAGTACTCCTGAGGTTTGACCTCATTATGAAACACACTCACTAATTTAAAAAATTATAATAACATTCAAGGATTTGAAAAATTATAATAACACTTCACACATTAGTTCAGAAGACTAGAAATTAGTTGAAATTCTGTATCATTATAATTAGACTCCTAAAAGCTTCAGTTTGTCAAATTAACACGCAATCTACTAGTAATGTTTCAATTATTATGATAAGGTCCAATTGTAAATGCGCGGGCTCCTGTACGTTAAGTTTGCCGCCAAGCAAAACAATGGCAAAACTATTTGTAATTTCTCAAAACAAGTAATATATTTTTGTAATTAGATTAAAACTCAGGTCACGTTCCGATAATTATTCCATTTGTTCAATAAGACAAAAAGTTGATCGAATTTGAAACGTTGTGTATATCTGCATGCAGATGGCATCAGAAGGGCCTAATCATGATGAGCTAGATTTTGAGTTTCTTGGGAATGTTACAGGAGAGCCGTACATTGTGCAGACAAACTTGTACATTAATGGCACCGGAAATCGCGAGCAGAGGCATTATCTATGGTTTGATCCAACCTTGGATTTTCATACGTACAGCTTCCTCTGGAACCGCCGCTCCATCTTGTAAACTAATTTCCTCTGTCTTTTCTTTATTAATTAGCAAGTAGATTATTTAATTTAAAACCCTTTTTTTTGTCTAATTTTTTTGTGGTCTAAAGTAAAGTTTTTAAAGGAATAAAATGTTCCAGTGCAGATAACTGCAATTCTTACATAAATGGCACATGCATCCCATTATATTTGAAGCTCGATGTTTTTTTATAATCACATTTCTGTCTTATTTAATTATTTATTGTATATATGCTCTAATTACTAGACTTTTTCAGCTAAAGTACATGATTATTTTAACCTTAATTACCATTCATATGGTAAAATACGCACTAAAAAAAATTTGAACAATTACTACAGCTAAAAACCGATATTAATAGGAAAAAACGGTGGCGGAAAGTCATTTGCTACGGCTTCACTACAGCAATAATCTTTGGTTTCTGTGAGCGTAGCAAAAAATCTACCACGGCCATTTGCCATAGTGGATGTTTTTCACTTCGGTGTGACCACGGCAAATAATGTTTTCATCACGATTTTTTAGATTATAGGCTACTACATCCACCACGACTATTAATTGGCCACTGCTTTCACTACAGCTATTAAACTTTTGGTTGCAAAAAGTCAATATTTTTGTAATGACGCCATTATGACCCTTTTTGGTAAAATATGACAACCTGGTTCTTTCATGTTTCGGGCACCTGACTAATTTTAAGGATATTTTCAATATTTAATATTTGTTCTTGCATTAAATGTCGTACAAATCATTAGATGCATCTGGTCTCATTTCTCAAGTTTTTTGTTCCTTTTTAAGAAAAATAGATGCAAAGTTATCTGTAAGTGAACGAAAATACCCTTAAAATTATTAGTGTCTGACATACGAAAGAATGACAATAGAATACTCCTTTGTAAACATTAAATGACAGCAAAATATAACTATCTTGTTATTTATACGAAATAGAATCACAAAAAAATATAGTTCAACGGGCGATGTGTTAAAACACTTATAGTTGGAACGAGAGCATCTTTCCCATAATATCCAAGAGCACTTGTATCACGATTATAACACACTGATTTATAACACATAGGTTCCTTGTGGATGACATCCCAGTAAGGGAATTTTCCAACAAAGAGAAAAAAGGCGTACCATACCCGAAAAGCCAACCAATGGGGATCCACGGATCATTGTGGAATGCAGATGATTGGGCTACACAAGGAGGGAGGGTCAAGACTAACTGGAGCAATGCCCCTTTTGTCGTGACATTTCAATCCTTTGAAATAGATGCATGTGAACTTTCACCTATTGGAGCAGATGATCCGAGGGTAAAATGTGGAAAATCGGGACAATTTTGGTGGGATAAACCAGTGGTGAAGGAGGTGAGCAAGCAAAGCAAAAAGCAATTGAAGTGGATTCATGACAATTTCTTGGTTTATGATTATTGTCAAGATGTTGCTAGGTTTGCTGATGGAATTCCAAAAGAATGTCATTTGGGATAGGTTAATTTTGTTTGTGTCGATTTTGGTTGGTTTCTTGAGTTGCGTTTGGACTGAAGGATTTTAAATTTTTCAGACCAAATTCAGTGATGTTCTCTTTGGATTGAATGATCCCGAATTAAAAGTTTTATAAATTACGTGATAATTTTTTCCTTGTGTGTTTTCTAGGCAAGTCAATAAAGTTTATGCATTAACTATATATGTGTGTGTGTGTGTGTATTCTCAATGGTGATAGCAGAGAAAGACACAAATACTAACGATACTAAATTTTTCTCACATCAGAAAAGTCGAAGGGTTTGAAATTGTTTATAAGCTATCTCTTCTCTTACCTTTCGAGGCAGGAGAAAACCCCTCATGATAAATACTGCCTGGACAATACCTAGAAACAAAAGCTTTTCACCAGAGATTACAAATTTTGGCATTATCAAGTACAAATATAGATATTTTGTGAATATGATGAATTTATTAATATTTGTTGCAAGATGAAGTCTGATTAATGGATGTAACTTGCAAATTTTTTATTGAAAAAAAAAATCTATGTATTTTAGAAAATAAGCATTAGACGAACATTTTCATTGGATTTGATACACATTTCTAATAAGAAAAGCCATATCTCTTTATAGAGTCACTAATATCACTTTATACAGTCGCATGCTCCTACTTTCGTCTCATTTTTAATTACTATAAATGATTTTGGCGTTAACATTTTTCAATTTTTAAAAATTGAAGGGTCGAGCTACAAATTTGATTGGTTCTTG
>JACFYI010003618.1:1080924-1097483 GCA_014898755.1 Handroanthus guayacan | reverse complement strand
CCATACCCCTAAATTACGAGCGTTTTTAACACTTTATCCACCAAATTATTTTTTACCTCAAATAACCTTGATAACTTTCAAAATATTTTGCATGTTGCCCCTGAATCAACTTTCCGTGGAATATTAAGCAATATTTTATCCACAATATATCGTGTGATTAACACTACCATTTTATGTAAAAATGAAATATTTACAGTTTACCCGTTAAATTATTCATCATTTGCAATTTGTCCTTGAATTATGCACTGTAGACAGAATATTACATAATATATCACCAAAAACTCTGATCTAGGGCCTAGGAGGCAACATACAAAAATTTTGAAAAGTTGGTATGCTCATTTAATGTGAAAAACAATTCTAGTTGAGAGGGAAAAACAGTTATCCTCAATTTATTTTATGAGATTATGAAATATTATTTTGAAAAAATATTATTGATGTATTAAAAAGTTATTTTGAGACATTTTCCAAAAAAAAATAAAGAGTTCTATCAATAAATTTTTTTCCAAAAAAGAAGTGGAATGTTTAATAGGCAATTATCGTAATTTAATCCAAATTATCCGCAATAAGATGCAATTCCTTACCCAAAAGACAACCTAATCATATGCTAAAATCACATTATAAAAATAAGAAAAATAAAAAAATAAAAGCTTGGCTTTGAATATACTATATAGCACCATCAAAGCGCACATTAGCATCTACCTGCATAAAAAATCGTTCCGGCTGCCGCAGCCGCGAATTAATTACATTTCCTGAGAGGGACAGATAAATTGTTTTCTAACCCCAAATTTTGATGTTTTGTAATTTTTAGTATCATATGCTGAAGAAAATGTAAATTAAGGTTTATAGTTCAACTCTTAATTTGTTACAACTTTGACCTCAATATTAGTCATTTAATGGAAAATATCATGTGGTGTATGTGACAGTCAAATTCCTATTTGTTGAAGAAAATAATTTCATATGATAAAATAAAATTGCTATTTTAGTACAATAGTAATTGCTTAAATATTTAATTTTCAAAAAATTAATTTTAATCTCATATCGAAAAAATAAGAATGAAAAAATCAATTTAATATATCACATCATTTTATAAGTTATGTTAGTCATTAATTGTTTCTTAGAATATTTTGCAAGTTGAATTTTATAGTTTCAAATATATAATGTCATTCCAAGGTGATCACTTTGTTAAATTGCATATGAAAAATTTACATAATGTTTGTTAATTGAGTGCAATGTAGTTAAAAACATATAAACCTTAAAAATTTATAAAAATATTCATTATTATTTGAAAATTAATTTCTATTTTATGTCATAATTATAAATTGAATAATACAGTGACATGAATAAATAATTTTTATATGATTTAAAAGTGAGTACATGCACTAAATATATTACATACGTAACGCAGTTTTTGTGCCAATTTTTTCTGCTAACAAAAAGTTTATAATCAACATGCTAAAGGTCAATATTTTCATCCCCCAGAGACAGCTATTCTTTTTCTTTTTTTACTTCATAAAAGTTATATTTTTATTCTATTCATTATCCAACATTAAATTATGAAAAAATAAACCTCTCATGATACATTACTTCAGAGTATGAAAATTGATACTAATATAAAAGACTATTGCTACAAAAAGTTAAATAATGATATTAATTTTTAAATTTTTTTTTTGGGGGGGTGGTGTCTAAGGGTTCAGCACTATCTTAAAACTAGGGGACCAAAAAGAATATTTATTTTGATGACTATATGTGCATGCAAATGAAATATTTTAATTTAAAGATGAAAAATCAATAACCACAACGCTGCACATTGGCTTTTCCGTTACAACTCTAAAGTTGCAATCAAAATTGTAAGGAAAACTAAATTATAGAACCAACTTAAAATTTTCAAAGAATATAATACCGCCGTTACAATATCCTCTAACCTACAGGACTGATTAGCAAATTTTCCATGACGTCGTTTGTTTACCAAATTCTGCGTCTGTTTCCCCTTGGATTTTTCGATTTCCGCTCCTTTATTAATCCGGCAATCAAATTGAATCCTCGAAACTCCCAATCGGAGAAAACCCACAGGAAAACTAAAAGAGATGGGATTGTTTGACTTGGAACAACAGTTTGCTTTCTATGGCGCTTATCACAGCAACCCAGTAAACATACTATTGCATATGATCTTTGTTTGGCCGATTGCATTCACAGTTTTGGTTCTTTTGTATTTTACGCCACCGCTGTTCGGGCACTCCCCACTTGGGTTGTGGGATCAGAGTTTCTTGGTCTTGAATTATGGGTTCTTGTTTACTTTGATTTATGCCTTGTATTATGTGAGTTTGGACAGGAAAGCTGGTTCTTTGGCTGCTTTGTTGTGTTTTATTGCTTGGGTTGGAAGCAGTGCTCTTGGCCATCGCCTTGGATTTTCTTTGGCTTGGAAGGTAATTTTATGGATTTTTTATGTTGTTTTTGTAATTTTCGTTTGCTGTTCTTTGCTTTTGTTAATCAATGTTGCGATTTTCACTATTTCTGTTGGGAGATATTTTGTTTGGATTTAGCTGTTTTGCCTTTATCTGTTTCTTGAATGATGGATTGTGTATTGAAAAGGAGATTAGGAATTTACTTTAAATGGTACTTAGAAATGGGGTTTGACTCTGGAAATAAACTCTTGCAATATGAAAATAAAAACTCAAAGAAAAAGGAAAGAAATGGGGGCCGTGATTCATTTATATGGAGAAACAGAGGATTGTAGATGAAAATGGCTCAGAGAGATATCATTTGGACTCAATTTTGTTTTGCACAATATGTACCAGCTTTTTTCGATTTTTCGTTTGCTTGAAAACTAGAAAATGTTGACTCTGTATTATTCAATTTTTGAGGTCTTCAAATTTCTTGCTTTCTTTGTGTTCCCCTTTCTCGCTGGCATCAGTTTGGTTGGAACTCTAAAAGAGATGTCTACTCTCTCGAGCTGATACTTCAATATTTTAGGCTCTTTAAGTATTTTTGTTGGCTTTAGTAACATGGGGTGTCCCGGGTAATTTGTGGACTGTCCTTTCTAAGCCCTTTACTTCATCTACTTAAGCAAGCGAGAATCTTTTCCCTGTATTTTCTTGAAGTTCAGCCGGTTCAAGCAACAATATTTTGTTATGGACTACATAGGTCAAATAAGATTATTGACACCTCTATTTGACTATATGTTGGGGTACAGCAGTAACAAGATTGACATGCCCTCTCGTGTTCTCAAATTTTCTTCATGGATAATGGCAATTATCTAGTTCTGTTTATCCACTTCCATATGCATACTTACATATGCGTAGTGCAGAACAAATAGGGTATATAAATTGTTCTTTGATTTTTGTTATCTTCCAATATATGTTCTCAACATTTTAATATCCTGTATTTAGAGGACAAAAGATTTGTACCATTACAATGTGTTCATCATCACTAACAAATAATAATCCTTGTTAGCAAAGGCTTTGATTCTCTCTTAGAAATAATCTAAACAAAGGAAGGTGCATTTTGGTTTTCTTCAAGATAAGTGCTACTTAAATGGATACGACATCTCCAACACTACTTACAAATCTGATGCACCCACGGCCGAAGTCTTGAGAATGGTCTTTTGTCAATCACATTATTGCGGGTTATATTTTCTTAAAAAGGTGAACATAACTGAGAGTTAGAGACAGAAAATGGCAGGTTCAACCTCAAGATCGTGACTGAGTATTTCATAATTATCAAATCCAAATTTGTTTTCGTTTTTTTCCATTTGTTTCATTCTTTCTTTTAACGTTTTCGTCTTAATGGATTCACAATTCTTATCTTGGCAGTTCCCTGTCATGCTATCGATCGAATATTGACTTATTCCACTTTAATTCCTTTCTGGAATACTGTAATTTGCTTATCCAGTTTACTACGATAGTCATGTCTATCTTCACTTTGGCTCTTATACCTGGTCTTAAGTTTATTCTATTGATTCTCTTGAACCACTCACTCGATTTGAGCAGGTTGTGTTCAAATTTTCAAGGTTCAACCATTAATTCTGTCGGAAAAGTGTGTATCAAAACCTTCCATGTTGAGAATTTGCTGAAGTTCATGATTATATTTTCTCTGACAGATCTGTCTGTTGCTTTGTATAACTGGAACGTCTTGGACTACTAACTGATTCAACAGTCGGTTTTCTTTTCAATTCAACACTCCATTATCTTCCTTAAGTTGCCTAAGGCTATTATTGCAAGCTTAGCACTTTGTTAGGACTTTGCTGGTTTCTTTATAAGCCATTTGTTTTCAGGACAGTTATCATAACGTCTTCTGAGGTTTGACATAATTACTGTAACCTCCCTTGAGATATGGGAAATTATCACTACCTCAAATGACGATACTGAACTTCCAAATGTACCCTTTTTACTATTTGAACTCTCTATTGAACCAACACTCATTGACTAAAATACCCATTGCGTCAGTGGGCCTACATATTATACAGATGATCCCAAGGGTTCTATGTGTCATATAGAGCCATATATTCCATATGTTTAACATATAAATATAGGTCTGTGTGTGTATGTATTTTATTAAATATTTGCATGTACAATTCTTTCTTAAATTTTAAATTTAAATATACTATTAATGTGCTGTTAACTATTAACTATTCAATTAAAATAATAATTTTAGATGATATAATAAATTTCTTTAATTTCTGTATTTTGGGCCATTTTGATTGAAAGGATCATTTTATCTTTCTGATGTTCGGGAATATGACAATAGTTGTCGAAATGGTGTTTATAGTCACTGAATGTTGTATTGATGTTACTTTGCTTAGAGGAATTTGGAGATTTTTTAAGGTTTCGATGTGGGATCATCCCACATATAGTCAAGTTCCTTGCTCACTATTACCATCATTTTACAGGTGGTTCTGGCATCTCAAGTAATATGCTGGACAGGACAGTTCATAGGCCATGGTGTATTTGAGGTGATTATCCAGATGAATTGTCAGACAGCTTTGACTCTTACATTCTTCATTCTTACATATTTTTCATCAATTCTGCAGAAACGGGCACCTGCTCTGTTGGACAACCTCGCTCAAGCATTCCTTATGGCACCATTCTTTGTACTACTGGAGGTATTTCTATATTGAACATTCCTTTAAAGATCCAGCAATATATACTAATTGCATCGACTGTCGAGGCGTATTAGCAACTAAGAGGGTGTTTGCAAGAATTTTTACTTTTTAGAGAAGTGAACAGATGTAGAAAAAGTTGTACATAACGCTGTCGTGAGCGTTGAGAGTGTTTTTAAAAATAAACTAAAAGCACAAGAAAAACCGTAGAGATTGAGTGATGGTTGCTTTTAACTTTTATATACATCAAAACACTCCAAAACAGCTTTGATAAGCTAAAAGTTAAAAAGCACTTTTGTAACTTATTGTTAATTGCTTACAGGGTCTGCAGTCTGCATTTGGATATGAACCATACCCTGGATTTCGTGCTGGAGTAAAAGTTAAAATCGATGCTGAAATCAAAGCTTGGAAGGACAAGAAACAGAAGAAAAATTCCTGAAAGTTATCAATATCTGGAGCTGAAGTGATGCCGGTTAGGTTTCATTGTCGTTACATCCACGAAGAAGATAATATATGTAAATATATGTAACCTAACGTTCTATGAAACGCACTATGTGCACAATGAATAATGTGTATCGAACATCGTTCATTGGCGTCTTGTCGTAGTGAGATGTGTATTTGGTGTGATTATTCCTTGAAGCACCTCTTTTGCACAATTTTAATCATCTTTTGTACTGAATATTACATCTTGTATCTTATTACATGAATTCATCTCAAGTCTGTTAATTATTTTTTCACAAAAATATTTAGTTGTGGATGCAATACACTTGATATGTATTCGTACAATAAAATAGAAGATTAAATATGAATTGGAATAAAAGACAGAAAATTGTCTAATGCAACCATAGGGGAACAATTTTGGAAGCTGACGCCGTGGGGGCACTTCAAGCTTCACCAGATTGATATAGCCACTTGGGATATGGCTATTTGAAGTAGGTTTAATTATTTAATCTTATGTTAATGATACTAAATTTTGTATTAAACATTAAGGAAGTTAAAAACTTAAATGTACTTAATCAGTTTATAAACTCGTACCAATTCAAAAGAAAAAAAAATGGAAGAAGAAGAAGATGAAGAAAGAAAAGAAACAGATTATAAACTTCTTCCCTCTTCTTTTCATACAATAAATATTTTCTCATAAGAACAAGATGATCCTCCTGAAGTGATGATAAGACTATACCGAATGAGCTAGGTTTCATATTTGGTAAAACAATAATCATTCCTCTTTTTATAAATTCATCGATTTGAAGCTTATAAAAGTACTGAGATTTCTCCTACGCCTGAGAAAGTGACAGTATGGAGACAGTTCATAACTTATTCTCTTATTTACCTGTCTGCATGTTTTTCTTTAAGAATAAAACTCATAAAATGAGAGTCATTGGAATAATGCTCCACAAAGTTGGTCTTTTTATATTTGCCAATAAATTCAACGTCACAAAAATGAGACGGTGAACATCTAGCCAACCCTTTGACCTTTAATATCTTACAACAAAATTGAGTATCACCGTCATATCTTGAAATTTGATTTTAGAGACTATGAACACTAGAACCAAATATTGGTAATAAATTTAAGTATCCCTATAAATAATTTTGAAGTTTGAATCTCACCATGTACTACGTATCTAGGAAAAATCACACTCAAAGATGGTGAACATAAATTTCTTTATGACTCCTATATGGTTAAACAACTAATCGTAAAAGAAAATGCATATCCTAGACAAGTAAGTCTTGGCTTAAATAAATAAATAAATAACATATAGTACTACTATATATAATATTATATATCTAATATAAAAGATTTCATATTGCCATGAACTCTTGAATTTCAAACTTTCAACTCCTCAGTAACCAATAATTTGGTCTATGAAAATAATATCAAGAATCTTCTCGTAAACATATATAAAAAATAGAACAAAAAATTCTTACACAATAGTTTATGATGACTATCCTTTTCATTATCCAGCCAACTTTCAATTTTCTATACTTGTAGCAGTTGAAGAATATATTCATACTGCATTCTACTCCTTTTTAAATAATTTCTATAGAATTATTTATGTATGATCAAGAACTTAAAATGTAATTTGTGGTAGGAACAATTGCTTTGCTGTGATATATATTTTCATAAATATTGGTGACATCATGCATGGTTATTAAATTTTTATTGAAATTGTGAACTGAAAATTTGGGTTTCTGAAGTATCTAAAGGAAATTAAATTTTTTCTTAATGTAATAGTTTTGCAGAATTTCAATAAGATTTTCAAGATATTCCCATTTCCAAAAAGTTCCCTTGAATTTTCAAAAATTTATAAAATTTTGAAGAATATTTAAATATTTTAGATTTTAAATAAGCAATAATACATTATTTATAAGTTCAATATTAAGATCCTCAGAGTTATTAATGCAATAATGAAATAGCTAGGGCTTATCTTATAATATTATGATTATTAATTCAACCTTAAGACACCATAGTCCAACTATTTATAGTACAAAATGACAACAATTATTCCAATAGTGTTTTTTTGTTAGAACATAAATGCTCTTACTATGTTAGTTAGATTAGGTGGTATATATGTTAATAAAATGGCAAGATCTCACATACCCTAAATTTTATTTTTTATGCATAGAATTAGGGATAATATTATGAAAAATAAGTAGGTACAAATGAAAGCAACAATATATCTACACACAAGTAGGGTTATAGGTCTACAAAACTAATATATTTGAAAGTATTTGATGATACTATAAGGTCAGAAATAACTGGCAATATATAGTTTCATCATATAGTTTAGTCCAAAATCTCAATATTTCTTCCAATTTAATTGCATAAAAATAATTAAATATAAAGCTATCATCTACTACTTCCATTGCATTTCCATCCCATGTGAAATATACTTGCTTGATGTTGTAAAAAAAAGTCAAATTTGAACCAATTTTAGCTATAGGGCAAAAAGTTGTCATAGTAAGTCCAAATAAAAATAGCTGTGGACATTCTATATTTATTAAGTTTGTTCCCATGAATTCACAATATAAAGACCATGATACAAAATATTTTGATTGAAAAATTCTCAATTTTTCTAAAAAGTCAATATTGAGGCATGTAGATCATGATGGATACCAACAGGTACCAAAAAACTTAATTTGTACTAATAATTTTAAAACAATTCATGGCAAAAAAAAAAGAAGACTTTTCTTTAATCTTATTTAGAAATCAATCTACCAAACAACAAACAAAAACTATTTATATTTACGGAGTGCTTGTAAATGCTACATATGAATAATTGAAGATTTTGAATAAGAAAAAATTCAAAAGGATCAACTATTTGCTCAAGTTGTAAGAGAAGTGGTTTACTAGGTTGACAGCCTCAATTCAAATCTCATTTGAAATATCACTTCCGTTACTTCCTCCATCATTGTAATATCAAAAAAAAAAGGGGAAAAAAGAGAGAGGGAAAAAAAAGATATGAAAACAATGGTAAAAAAGTGAATGTTTTAGCTGGCTGGTCTCCAATTTTTATTATTGACTTGGAAATATATAAAGCGATTACAATAATTAGGGAAAATTGGAGCTGTATTTTTGGCTTCTTACCCCAAAATATCATAGAGCTGCTATTTTGAACCAATTATGAAACAATTAAATTGAGAGTAAACCGTGACAACTGCAAAAGACTTTCCAAATTTATCCAGAAAATAAGTTAAGCATCATATGTCTACATTAATTTACATGAAACTTAGGTCAAATCTTAATAAAGTAAACCAAATTAGGACCTATAAAAGCAGGATTAGTATCAATATCCATAGCTTAAAAAATTTTAAAAAAATCCTTATGCAGTAGTGAATATGCCACGTATGTGAGTACATATGCCTATGCGCATTATAATTTATTTAGGCTACAATCACACAAAATTGACCATATAAGAAATTTTAAAAAACATTATCACATAATTTTGGTGCCAAAAGTTAGGCAAATCATGAGAAATATTCAATCATTGCAATATATTAATCAAAACCCACTTTTATAAAGATTTGCTAGTCCTAAAGCATATAAAAAAAAAATTCTTACAAGCTGACCATTGCCTAATTTCTTGCATAATTTATATCTATTACCATAATTTGCTCGTTTCGAACCAATAAAACGATGCCACGTGTACGTTCCCTTATCATGTTACATGTTGGAACAAAAGAAACAGGGCCCACTTAATTTGGCTTGATCCGGATTAGGGGTCAACCCTCGGGTTAATATGGCTTAACCATGGTTAGGTTAAGGGTTGTTAATTTCAATAATTATTTAATAATTGGTAGAGATTTTGTAATTGAATATATGGCGGCAGTGTCAATTTTCTTGAATTTGAGCTCAGTTTTGGGATGAGATTTGCATGTTGACTATCTTAGCCCAATATGAAAGGTAATTATCAAGAGATTAGATATTAATTATGTTGAAAAATTAATATAATCATATTTCACGCATTCCACGCTTAGCTATCATAATTTTTTTAATAAAGCATAAGTAATTGTTGGAATACATGAAGCACATAAGTAGATAAAGGGTCTATGGATTATAATTCAACATCTGATTAGGTGGCCTTTTTTTTTTTGCTCAGTTCTTATGGAAGTTCCAAAAGTAAAAAGGAAAGAATTATGAAAAAGTTGAGTTTTTCGACGGATTTTCACACAATAGAATTATTGATTTTTTGCATTCAAAAGAATAACAGTCATGATGGAAGCAATAGCCAAAACCCAAAATTAACATTCTTGGTGGATGTGATAGCTAATGATAAAAAAAATCGTGGTGAAAATATTATATTCTGGGACTAAACCAAAGTGAAAACATCAATTATGACTATATGTTATGATGAATTTTTTGTTACCCTCATAAAAATGACGAATTATTATTATAGTAAAGTTGTAACAAATGACTTACCAGCATCACTTTTTCCTTTAACATCAATTTTTAATCGTGATAACTGTTCAAATTTTTTGTAATGAGATCACCGAAAAGTGTTCCATTGAAAGGCTAGTTGGAAACTTTCTCCCATAGAATTTTCACCTTGCCTCATAATTCAAATCAGATGTTCAATCCACATTAAACATATATTCATTCAAAAGATCTTATAAGATTTCTTATAAGATATAAGTGGGACTTAAAATTAAGATCTCTTATAGGTAGACTCATGCTTCATACTACCAATCTGAATTGACTATCTTCCTATGTTGCGCAAACAATCATTAAGCCAGAGGGTGTTGGGCTAAGCTTATCTAAAACATCTTATAAATTCTTACATCTTATAAGATATTTTTGGATGTTATAAGATATTAACCTTATTTTAGAAATAAGTTGTTTAAGTGCTTGTATAAAATAAAAAAAAATCTTTTAGCTTATAAAATATTAGTAATGGCAATTTTGCCACCTTTGTGTCTAACTATGTCGATGTGCATAAAAAAGGGATGGGAAATCTCTCTCCTTTCTTTGGGGGAAGAGAGAGGGATGAGGCTTTATTCCATCCAGTCTCACGAACTTCTTACTGGGGTAGTACCATAGGCATTTTTGAGCATCTGGATGTACGTGTTTTGTCCATACTCCTACATGATTAATGAAAAAATTGTCCCCAAGGCAACCACTTATGTCTTTCTTGGATATGCTCAATCCAGGTATAAATACGTGAAGATATTAAAAATAAGTTAAAATTTCCTTCTTAAAAATGAGCTCATAAGATTCTAATATTTTATTTTGAAAACTAATAAAATTTTTATCAAATATTTCATTACATCTTATAAGTTCTTAAACATGTTATAAACTCACCCAAATATCCTCTTAAATTCAAAGTTAAGAAACTCTAGTTATATTAAAAAAAGTTCATAATTCGTTAAATTGCATGTTTTGTTTGAAAATGTTGATTATGGAAAACATACAAGTGATATTTTCTCTTGAAAAGATGAATAAAATTTGATGTATGTGAGCCACAATATATGACTCATTCAACATTGCACGATGGAGATATAACTCAGCTTAAGGAAATAACTTCAAATTGTGTCATTTTCTAATGGAGGATGTAGATAAAATAATTTATTTATTTTTAATAATACTGTCTACTGTTTTCCCTATTTTGGAACTCTTAAGAAAAGTTGCATGTAATAAACCAACTTTTGACATTTTCTTGAAATATAGAACACAACAATATGACTTATTCAAACTACGGATCCTTTCTTTAATTATTCACCTCATTTTTAACTTTGTTGTTAAACAAATTACATTTATTCTTACAAATCACACACACACACACACACACACACACACACACACATGCATGAATAAATATATATCTTATGCGTGTATGCAGATATGCATATTTGGGTCAATTCAACCTCCAAATTAATATTTCTCGAGATTAAGAAGCTTGTAATTAATTAACTTCATTGGAAAAATTAAAAATAAATGAAAAATGGAACTCTTAAATTTCACCGACCAAGAAACAATATTTTATGTACTTGTTATTGCTGTCAATTTTTTTCAAGTTAATACAACGTATTCATACAAGTACTATATATGTGTGTGCATTTATACGCCCAGCTCTAATTCTAGTTACATCCTTACCACACATATTTATAGTGTTAAACTCGAATCAGATTACATATTCAAAACTTGTGTATTTTTCTAAATATCTGATCTTCGAATTTTAATTTTAGACGTATGTTATAATTTTAGCAATTCACCAAATTAAAATTACTCAACTTTCATGGCAACAATATTTCACAATCAAGTAACCAACTCGAGCCTCCTGGTCCATTATTACCAAATTGCAATGTATTTCAACAAATTATACATAATAGAGTGTGACTTATGCACACAATTTCTCGATCTCAAATCTTAAGCCACTATTGGGAAAAATATTTAAAATCCAAAAAATAGACATTTTTAGGGGCCTAATAATGATAATAATTTTGTGACATCCACGTGTCATCCTTAAAAGACAACAGCATGGAGATTCGGTGCAGTGGCTGTCCAATCTCCATAGTCTCAACATACATATTCCACTTCTCATCCAATGCCAAAAAGGTTAAAAAAGTCTTTTTGACTTTGGACAATATGCGTTGTAAGCTAATTTCTGGTAAATGATGTTAAAGTTTTTTGTAAATCTACTTTGACAGCTGTCTTCAAATAAAAAGTTATTTTTCTTTCTTTTTTTCATTTTTCCTTTTCTTTTTATCTTTTTGTGTTTCTTTCTTTTTTTTTTTTGTTTTTTTTTAAGAATTTGCATATATACATTTAATTTTGTCAAAAAGAGTGCTAGATTACATTTTTTTTTTTTTTTGAGAATTTGCATCTATAAATTTTAATTTTGTCAAGAAGGGTGCTAGAATACATAACCCTTAGCATTATTCAATATATATGATTTATGTAATCCAAGTTGGATCGTGTAGGTTTAGAGTTGAAATTACTGTCCAACTATCAAATACTTTTTTTCCGACCACTATATTGACTTTAATACAAATAACATGCATGTGCATGGGCATAATAGTAATTTTATAATTCTCGAATTTTGTCTATTTAGAATTAAAATTGCTATCCAGAAATTTAATACTGAAAATCTTCAAATCATATTAAAGCGATTCAATTTTACATTCCATTAATTAAAAGAAAGATGGTACAGTCACCGCTCAACCATAAATGTTGATGAAATGTGAACTTAGCCTCTTTTTTTTTACTGTAATTTTGACTTTAATAAAAATTAACACTCATATACATAATTGCACGGACATGATAATCATTTTTGTTATTTCCGGATTTTATAGGTTTAGAGTTGAAAAACAACTGCACGAAAATCCAGTACTCAAAATCTTCAAATCATATTACAACGATCAAATTTCACGTTCCATTAATTAAAAGAAAGACGTTACAATCACCGCCAGACTATAAAATCCAATAAAATACACCGTAGTTTCATAGGTCAAAAATGAACTTACCCTTTTTCTCGACTGAAATTTTGACTTCAACGTGAATTAACACACATGGGCACAATTGTCATTTTGAAATTAGATGTATTTGGTCAAATTTAAAGAAATGATGGATTAGTTCAAGCACAAAAGATGGCTAAAAACAAACTCATCTAGTTGCTTAAAAATCACGTTTCTTTTCATCCCCTTAAAACACAAGTATTTATTGGCCTTGTGACCCTCATGCTGCTTTCTTTCTACACTTCTCTTACAGCTTATAAGTTCCATTTCCATGGCTTCTCTTTCCCTTTCTTTCTCACTTTCCCTTAGCTTTTTCTTCTGATTTAGCTTATCTCATCTTTTTACTGGATTTGGTTTACTTTTGTGGAGTTCTAAAAGCTAGAACCTGTTTGGCAGAGCCCTTTTCCTCAACTTATATTTCCTCTGATTTTTTGCTTCTTTTTTTTTTTTTTCCTCAACATCGATGGAAAATTATTCTGAAATTCCCAATAGGGATGATGAAATGGAACTCCCTCCTGGATTTCGATTTCATCCGACTGATGAAGAACTGATTACTCATTATTTGTCCAAAAAAGTTGTCGATAGCAGCTTTTCTGCTGTTGCTATTGGAGAAGTTGATATGAACAAAGTTGAGCCCTGGGAATTGCCTTGTAAGTTTTATTTATTTATTTTTAACAAATATGTTGGATTTTATTGTACTAATTGTGTGAATTTTTTATTTTTTTATTTTTTTGTTTTTTCCCCCATGTGAAGGGAGAGCAAAAATGGGGGAAAAAGAATTTTATTTTTTCTGCGTTAGAGACAAGAAATATCCGACAGGTTTGAGGACAAACAGGGCTACGGCTCATGGCTACTGGAAAGCCACCGGAAAAGATAAAGAAATTTTCCGGGGAAAAACTCTGGTCGGAATGAAGAAAACACTGGTTTTTTACCGGGGAAGAGCCCCAAAAGGTGAAAAATCCAATTGGGTTTCTCATGAATATAGATTGGAGGGAAAATTCTCTCTTGAAAATCTCCCTAAAGCAGTTAAGGTAATAGATTATCATTGATGCTTTCCCCGGTTTTGTTTTTCTCAAAATTTGATCTAATTTATGCAGAAATATCTCATGTGTTCCGAAAATTACAATAACACCTTCTGTCTCGTCAGTTTGAAAAATTACAGTAACACTCCCCGACATGAGTTCAATTAACGTAAATTTAATGGAGTTTATATAACATCGCAAGCAAATCTATTGAAAACTTCAGCATGTTACATGATCACCAAGAGGGTTTATTTCTGATATTTCAATCAATATGTTCAATTTCCAGGGAGATTAATTGTGATGTTACATGTCGATCATTTTTTCACAAACTGACTTCACGGCAGGGGTATTATTGTCATTTTCCAAATTCAGAAATGATATTTCTTTCACTCAATTGATTGATGCTAATGAACATGATCATCTTGTAGAATGATTGGGTGATCTCCAGGGTGTTTCAGAAGACATCTGGTGGGAAAAAGGTCCACATATCAGGACTAATGAGAATGAATTCAGCAGAAAATGGATTTTCTCCATCAACGCTGCCACCATTGATGGATCCTTCCCTGAAGCCCGACGCATCCGAATCCGGCCACGTGCACTGCTTCTCCAATACCATAGTTGATGATCCTCACAAGATGCAAGAAAATATGATCAGTAATCCCATTTATCCCCTGGATAATTTTGCCTGGGGACAATTTCCTCCGATTCGGGCCCCGTTTCCCGGTCCGGTTTCTCTCCAAGACCCGTCAATTATCAAGAGTTTTCTCGCTAATTATGGTCAGATTATGAATCAGGGATTCGAAAAACAGAAAGAAATGGTTAGTGTTTCTCAAGAAACTACTGAAAATTCCTCTGCTATGTCAAATGTTGATATGGGGAAGAAGGTTTTTGAAGAACTAGATAATCCTGTTGGAACACAGGATTTGGATTGCATCTGGAGCTCTACTGAAATTTTTACAGAAAATTATTGAAAGAAGAAGAAGAAATTAGAAATATCATAGAACTATAGTTTTATTTTAAGTAATATAGTACTGTTATCAGGACAATGATTGTGTGTGTGGATAGGATATCTTATGATTGAACTGGGGATTGTTAATGTATGAGTTTAAACTATTTTTCTTGTGATCTATTTAACTTGTTGGTTTTGTTGGTTTTGTTTTCTCTTCCAATCTTTTGACATCGAACTTTAGTACAAATTGAACATCGATTAGATATTGTGTGTTTTATTGTTTTTAAAAGTAGGCAAGCTGATCGATTTGACTGGGAATCAATTGACTTTTCGAACCCATTTAGTATATAAAATTAGGGAACGGTAATTTAACCAGTTAGAAATGATTAAATTAGGAAACTGGTCTAATGGGATTTTTTTCCCTTTTCTGCTTCATAAATATAAAACCAATTTCATTTCCAATTCGATGTCCTAATTTACATGTTTCAGTCTTGAAATCAATATTTTCTGCATTCCACCAATGAATGACAAGGAAGAAGTAGAGAGTAAAAGACATTTATGACACTATTATTAATGTTATACTGATTGAATCAGTTATCAAATCGATGGAACTGGTTAAACCTATAATTAATAAAATCATCACTTCTATCATTTCGATTCTTAAAATATTAATGTGCTTAACTAATAATAAATTGCTAGTGTTGAAGTTTGATGGCATGTGGGATCAAGTTGGTGGCTAACTGATAAGTTTCCTCTTGTTCTTATTGAATCTTGATTTATTGGGAATGGATTCCAGGGGCTTACATCATTGAAATTTTCATATTGATCATCATACATTTTTTAAATTTATCTAAATATGATTTTGGGTATTTTTATCTTAAAAAGTGGGGGCTCAAAATCAGTATCCTGATTTCAGTGTGGACTCTTGCTGTCCCCACACTCTGTAATTTGAATCTGAATATGATTTTTTTCTAAAATTGGTATAAAGTCTTCGCATTAATTTTTAGCTTTATTTTATGGAGGTCAGTTTTGAATTTTTATGTACTTTTTTAGTGTAATAAATGACTGAATATATTACTTTATACTAGTAAAAATTCAGAGAATACAGGTATAATATAAAACAATATAAATAATTAAAAATATTCACGTTTTTCATACATTTCTTAATCTTAATGAAGAAAAAATCAAACTTTTGACTTGACGATGAACTATATTCTATTTTAATAAAAAGAAAAATTATTGTATCGTATTTAACTTTTCTTATGTAAAATATGAAAATTATGATAACTTTTTCTAAGATTAATAAATATAAAATAATCTCAATAATATTTGAAAATTTTAAATGTTGTTAAATACTTATGTTTCATGTTTACACAAACTAAGAATTATTTTCTTCTCTATTTAAAAATGAAAAAAAAAATAATATGCATAAAATATTTTCTAGAAATATTTTAATCTTATTTTTAGGTTGAATACTTTATATTTCCATTCATGTTTCACATACACATAAAAAAAAAAAAAAAAATTTAAAAATTAAAATAAA
>JACFYI010003618.1:1057521-1069876 GCA_014898755.1 Handroanthus guayacan | reverse complement strand
CTTTTTTTTTTATTGTTATTTCTTTGTTCTGTTCAGAAATTGAATTACTTGTACATGCTGTATGTGTGCCCCCGATGATTTTGGCTGTGAATATAAGTCTGTAGAGAAGTTCCTGAGTTGGGTTGTGTGCATACTGCATAGTTAGTCAATGGTTGTTCATGTTTTTCATCTAAAGTCTGAACTTTTTCCAATAATATTTCTATGCTTGTGCTTCTTCTGTTTCTAACTTGATTTAACTGAGTAACATATGCCTGAGAAGTCAAGTTTAATAATTGCACGTTCGTCATTCGAGCTTAGAGAGATGAATACCATTGTCCTATCACCTCGGTATTCCTCCAGATGAAACCTTCATGGTGCCAGTCGTAATTGTCTCCCATTTCGTGACTTTGTTTTCTTTAGTTTTCTGCAAACTACATTGTCCAGTGAGGTCCACTTCTCTCCTTTTTTTTGATCTTTTCTGTCTATTCTTGTTCAATGATGGTACAATAACTGGTGAATTAAGTTAATCAAGGTTGTTGATGCGTATGCTTAAGTTATCAGCTTTTGTTAAATTTCAATAGGATATGACAATGCGCTTTTGTATACAGTTAAGGTACATAGAGACCAATTGAATCGAACAAAGTTCATATTGGTAAAGATCAAGTGAATAATTGCAAGTAGGCTTTAGATTGCAGAAGTAATGATAGAAAAATTCCACCTACGGACTAGTTGAACGCTTGATATCATTGACTTTTTCTCTAGAGTGGTGTAACTTTAGAGAACAGTGTTAATGTTGAACTGATATCATTGATTGTTGTATTGGCTTAATTGTTTTTACCACAATGTTATGATGTAATTAACCATGTTTCTCGAAAGGAAAAGGTTTTTTCACCACCATTTGTTCCTTGGTCTAACTTTATCATTATTTCAGGAATTCAAGTGTTGAAGTCCCTCAAACAGATGATTTTATCAAGGTTTGTGATATTCTATCCTCAATTTAAGTTGTATGCTACGGTGTGAAGCAATCTGCTTAATCTTTATTATTAATACATTAATTTTTGATTTGATAAATCAAATCAAAGTTATTGTTTAATTGTTTAACTTTATTAAGATGCTTCTTAAATAAATTAACCATGTTGTGTCGGAACATGGAAGAAACAGGCAGTATGTAGATGCCACATATGTACTTTCACCTGATCTGTTTATGATAACTAAGCCATAATGCCTCCACAACTGACAGTGGTATATTCGAGGTTCAAACGGTGGTAGAGAACGTGAATCGTGTTGGATAAAACTGGAACTGGCTTTCTGGAAAAATTAACTACCTAATTGATTATTGAATTCAGCGACTCTTATTTATCCTTTTTGCGCTCAAATAGAAGGTTATGCAATGAAAGCTACTTTTAAGTTGTCATGAAGGAGCTTATGATGAGCTAGTGAACTGCATAATTACGTTTCTTTTTTTCCCCATTTCCTTTTCTTCGGGTAGTGTTGGAAGATGCATAACTCTATAGGTTCAAAAAGTTCAGTTTAAAACGAGGTTGCGTCTCTCGAATTCATGACCTTTTCCTACCATAGGTGCTGAAACATAGTTGTTCATGTTTTGTGTATCTTCTTTCTTTTACCTGCTTTACAAGACTCCTTCAGGAGAAACATCACCATAAGGATATTTGATTCTACTAAATTTTCAAATTAAATGAACTATTCGTGAAAAATCTCTCATTGCATCTGAAATATATAAAAGGGTTTACGATATGTAAAATGGTTGGTTTTGCAGGTTCAATATGCTTTTGAGCTGCTGACAAATCAGTTTTTGAAGAGAGATTACGACTTGTATAATATTGACGAGCATTCTGTATGATTTTGGCTGTCATCCTCCTTTTATTCTGTTTCAATATATTATTTACTCTGAAAGAATGTACCTTCTCCTTTTGGCTTTGTGTCATTCTTCATAATGTTCACTCTTTTTTATTCTTGTTGGTTTCGTAGCATGTGCTTGAAAAGGCCACGGAGCAATATTCTGGGAAACATATCTCTGAAATTGACCTTCCATTGATAGAGACCGCTAACTTTGGTTAGTGGATTTTGTTTTATCTGCTTCAAGTTTTTCATCCTTTTATATGTTTTCTTACACGTTCATAATGATGCTGTCTTATACACGCGTTCATCATTGTGGATCCCACAGATCAAGAATTCAGTTTTATCAACTCCCAGAACTTTTTATCCTCATTTGAAGATGACAAAGCATTGCTACTACAGGTTTGAACATCATATTTCTTCCTCTGATATCATATATATGGCTTTCCACATTGACCTAAGCAGTAGATTTGCTTGCGCTAAATTATTATTTTTAAATCTTTTCTATTGGTATGATTGATTTTATAGTTATTTATTTTGGAATGAACTAGGTAATATGTTTTCACTAACGACAGACATCCAAATATTCATTTGGTTCATAATATGGAAGAATTTTTCAAGGTTTTCTATGATGTTGTATGAAGTGCATAGCAAGAGAAATATATTTACAGCATCTAGCTTGGTATTTCTTTCCGTATTCATTTTTTTGTTAATAATGCGTTAATACCCCCTTGTTTTAATCTCTCATAACTAGTGTTAAACTGTTTAAAACATTGTGTTTTTGAATCTTTTACCTGCACCTTAAGTAATGAAACCAGTTTTTAAATTTTACATAATCCTACAGCATATCTGCTTTATTTAACATTTCTGCCGTTGTTATTTAGTGTTCCTTGTTTCTAACAGAATTTATTACTGCTGGCAGACACTTATTTTTTCATATTGTGTGTTATCTGATCTGATACAGATAATTTCATCCGGAAGCAACCGTTGTGCACAATTTTCAAATACTTGGAAGGGTATAGGTGAGTGAGATGCTTTCCAGTAATATGTAAACTGTGCTGCATCTGATTTTTCTGTTAAGCTGCATGTTTTGATTTTGTCCTTTTTATTTAGTTAACTTGCTGAATGGGGTTGCAAATGCTGGAGTTGTTGAAGTTGGTGATGTTCAGCTTGCTGTATATCTGGCTGAGAAAAAATCCAGCGGGCGACCTTTCTTTAGGAACGGTAAGAGTGACATGCTGATAATTTACTTGTTTACTCTCCTAATTGATCCAAAGATCTCTATAATGGTGATTTCTGTGTTTATGTAACACGATGTAACATGACTCATCTCTGTTAATATGTTCTTACAACAAGAAGTGCTTAGCCATGAATGAATTTATGTTACTCTGTAACATGGCCATGCATTTATGCCATTGTCGTAACAAAAATGTGTATCGTATCTTTAAAAGTGCTTACTAGTTGTTATGTTATTTCTTCTGTAAAACTTGAGATGCAACGAGGGAGAGACCTCAGAATTGAGTTAAATCAGGTGCTTTATATACAGTCTATAAGGAAGTTGATAATTTTTTTTTTTTTTTTAAAAAAAGTTGGATGTTTCCCCTTAATATGCTTCCAGTTCTCGCGCATTCTGCAGCACTGTTTTTGTCCTTTTTCTTTTTTTTCTCCCCTCTTTTCTCCGTTGCTCATTTATATCTTAACTGGACGATATCCTGTTAATATGGTTATATGTACATGCATCTTAATTGTGTAAATTATTAAAAAGAAAAGCTAAATTTATTTTGCTTACATTGTTGCCCTCATTCGTATTTTGGTTGCTTGTACTGAAATTTTATAGGACTTCCAGCATTGGTGGCTTTTCCACCTGGATGTAAAAGTTCAAGTTGTCTTTATAGGTGTGTTTCCTCTTCATATGAGTTTTTGATGCCTAAAATAAATTTGATTTTTTTTTTTTCTTTTGTTGACCTTGTGGACTTCAATGATCTTTCTCCCTAGGTATGAGGGTGAGCTCTCTGTTGATGCAATAACGGACTGGTTGGCATCGAGCGTCCTAAATTTACCTCGAATTCTTTATTACTCTAAGGAGTCAATGGTAATCAATTACATTCACAGTTCATTAACAAATTGTTAGTTTTCCATTTTGAAATTCCTCATTGTGAGTTTTGGGTTTCTTCACGTGGTGCATGCGTGGCTAAGATGAAAGATATTGAATTTAGAAACTGGATATGTTCAGAAACCAACACGTCTCGACATTTATAAAAAGCCGAACCTGATCTGTGAACTTAGGTAGTGTTTGGAATACAACGAAGTCTTTAATCTTTGACTATAACCTGGAATAACTCTAGATAATACATAAATGGGTTTTTAGTTGGATATACTGAGTTTGAAAGTTGGATTTTGCTAATTTTATTGAGTCCAATTTGAATTAATTGCATCTATGTTTTCTTATTCCGAGATTGAATATGTCATTTAAGAAATTCTTTCTTGTGAGCTCTACGATTATGATTAAATCCGTTAGCCTAATAAGTGAAGCAAATCAATGTCAGTATCAACTCATGCACATAAACCAGTGAACTATCTAGAGATTTCGCTTGCCAAATAAATACTAATCTTTTGTCATAATTAAATATAAAACAAAGTCTCTGGTACAATCTATACTGTATTTTCCAAGTATCGGATGAAGATGATGTTCTTAATATTAAGTTTATATGCACTTGAAGATGATTTTTCTCTCTCTCTCTCTCAATGTTCTGGTTATCAGCTTTAATATGAATCTACTTCTTTTCAGGTGCCGAATTTTCTGGCTAAGAGTAAACCTCATCAGGTATTATTTTTAACTAATTAGCAAATAAAGTAATTCCTAGTAGTACAAGATATCTTGTCCAACATTTCATGCATATGTCAGCCTTTCACCATGACACTTTTGTTAAATTAATTGAGTTGCATCATTAATTGCGGGAGGTATAATCTTTTTGCAACCTTTTTTTTCTGGTAGGTCAAAGTAATTTTCATCTCAAAAACTGGAGAACGTGCTACCCCATTCATTCGTCAGGCTGCTAAAGACTATTCGCCATATGCCACTTTTGCGTTTGCTCTATGGAAAGACGAAGAAGCTGCTTATTGGTGGAATATGTATGTGACCTACTATTTTTCTGTTTTCTTTGAAAAAAAAAAAATTCTAATACGATGATTTCTTTTGGGATATCTTGAAGTTCTAGTTGACAACATTAACACTGATTATGTCATTGAGATTTTCCGGTATATTCTGGAATACATAGAGAAAATCAAACTGGAAATGCATTTATACTAAATCCAATGTTTATTTTGCTTAGCTTAAACATTTTTAATCATTTTGTATTTTCTGTATAACAGGTTTGGGGTGGATTCTGCTCCTGCAATAGTATTTTTGAAAGATCCAGGAGTTGAACCTGTCATTTACCAAGGCACGTACTGGTTTTCCATACTTGTCTACTTGGTTAATTTAAGTCTTGATTCACTGGCAAAAAGCTAATAAATATCTATTATTTTCAGGATTGGTCAATAGTACAATGTTCATAGATATTATGGAGAAGAACAAATATCATGGTACAGTTCTGCCTTTCCTATACTTAAAATCTACTTCATTTTCTGTCATATGTACCAGGCTGTCTCTGTTAGTGGTGTTTGTGTATAATTTTTGAATCTGCATAAGTTGTCGAAATGGATTTTGTTTGAATGTTGTGTTATGTGCTTTCAGTGCTTCCCCAGTTGAGAAATTTGACTTCGAAGGAGTTGGGCTGTGATGCCCATGGCTATTCGCGTGCTGGAATTGATACCAAGATTTGGTATTGTGCCCTCGTTGCTGGAAGACCAAGCCAAGAACTCAATAAAATGCGTCAAGTGAGCTGCTGCTTCTTCTTCTTCTTTTTTATTTATTTGTTTATTTTGCTTTTTCTTTTTGGTACGCCTGAATACAGAGTTTGTGGTGCCATAGCATTTTCTAATAGTTCTTATGTGGCACCTTTGAATTATGTTCTCTTTTTTTTATAAGGAGACTGATAAAGTACGGTAAACATAACGATGCTTAAAATCACTGAATTATAAAAGAAAAGATGGGAACAGAAGGATAATAGCATAACATCCATCTGCAGCTAAACAGATTCTTTTATTCTTGGGATAGTTACCTCTACATGCCTTGAGGACATAATTACTGAAACGCCATTGAGGTTTGAATAATTACCAATACATTCCCTACTGCTAGTTCAGCCGACGCATGTTTATAAATTATAATTACAATTCTTGAGTTGATGGATAATTACAATTGCATCCCCTCGTCCAAGGGATCTACTTATAATATTTCAGAATTTTCAGGGGTGGAATTGTAATTATTAGTTAGCTGGACTAATCTTGGGGTTGTAATGAGAATTAACCGAACCTCAGGATGTATATTGATAATTATGCCAAGCCTCAAGGAGTGTTGAGGCAATTGTCCCTTTGTTCTTTCATATGAAACTTTTTCTTCATTCATGACTGCGAAAGTCATGTAAATGAAATATGTTTAAAGACCATGCGCAGAGTGCACGAAAAACTTTCAGTTGATGGGGAGACAGACATAGTTGATCAAGAACCTACATCAGCCCTAGCAGCGCTAGCACTGAAACAAAAACGACTGACGTTTGCCTGGCTAGATGGAGAGGCACAGCATGTAAGCTTCTATCGTTCCATCGTCATTTTATTTTGTTATAATTTGATGTTTGGGTCGGCTTTCAGTACTATTGAGTTTGCTATACTGTTACATGTCTTTATGTTAACTTTAGTCCCTGATTTTACACAAAACTTTACAAAGATGATGTGTGTTGTTTAGATTTAGAACTATTGTTCATGTGCTGGTCTAATTAAGGAAAATATTACAAGAACCAAGAAAACGCAACTCTAAAGGAGTAGTTTCATGGAAATATAGGTTTCCTTACACGATATTTAAATAAGCCCTACTTAAATTCTTTCTACTTATATTTATTGAGTTTCGAATTGGTATATGCTCTTTGGGAGCAACCCTTTTCTTGGTTATACTTTTCTTCCTTATCTTGCAAAAGCATTCCTTACATTATTGCTGTTATATCAAAGACTAAGACAACATCCTTTCCTTCAGAGGTATTGTTTCTTTAACATCCATTCAGAAGATAGCTATGAGACATGTGGCCCTAGGAGGGGCATAACAGATGTTGCTCGTTTGTTCATTGTGCGTTACGAGAGGACTTCTAACAATGAAAAATCGGATACCAAAAAGCAGACAAACAACATCTTCCATGCTTGGCATCAAACTGAACCTGATCCAGTATCCACACTTGTCGCAAAGTACAATGGCTCGGGTGAAGTTTCAGAGGTTAGAATTCTTCAGAAGTTTGTGACATAACTTCTATTTCATAGACTTCATCCTAGGTTCAAGATAACATATTGTTTGCACTGGTTTTTTGTCCTAAGTTGCCTCAAACTCATGAGTTCTCTTTCCACATTAATATAGTCGGGTTCTTGTGAAAGCTTCAAAGATTGCATATGGTGCTTATTAATCGATTGTTTTGATTTGATCAACAGATAATAACATGGATTTCTCAAATAATCAAAGATGGAGACTCCAGAGAGATCCCTCCTTTTGTAAGTTGGTTCCTGAAACTCATTTACAAGTTCTGAAAATAAAATTTCTTTTTGGGTGCCTTTTGCAGGATTTCTTCCCTTATTTTGTCTTACCATCGGTTTTTCTTTTATGGGATAATTACCTCAACACCTCCTAGGGTTTAGTCTAACTACAGAAACACTCCCTATAGTCTGGAAAATTACGATAACATTCCGTATCGTTAGTTCAATTACAGAAAACTTAACTGTGTAATATTACAATGTGACCCTTGAAAACTTTTAAATACATTTAACGGGAGTGTACTTGTAGTGTTCAGCCAATACGATAGATTTTGAGGGAGTCTAGCTGTGATGTTTTCCTTTAGGTTTTCCATTAGCTATACTAGCAATAAGGGTGTTATTGTAATTTTTCAAACCACACAGTGTATTTCTGTAACTAAGCCAAATATGAGGTGAATATCCCTTTATTTATTTTGTTTTTATTCTCTCTAAATATTCATTATGTCGTTTACAACTGGGTGTTATAGGACCAAAAATAAAAGTTGCATTGCTTATTTCTGTCATATTGCTCAAATATGCATTCGTTCTGCAGAGAACAAAAGCTCCGGAGCTGGTACCCGAGGATGCTGGTCAGTCGTGGTCACAGAGTTCCAAAAAGTTCATTTCTTCCCCAAGCCTGAAACAATGGACCAGTGGCTTCGTATCCCGTATATCTGATCACTTTGGCGATCCGAGAATTGGGCCGTCTTTGCTTTTGGGAGCTTTGATGTCTTGTGGTCTGATTTGGCTTAAGCGAAACCGACCAACTCAATCGAGCAACCAAAACGAATCTAATCAACTAAAGGTACGGTCGACTCCACCAGGAGTTCATTTACAGTAAGCCCTTGAAAATGTGATATTATTGGTTATTTGCTTTATTTACTGAATTAGTAGTGATTTTAGACTTGAATGATAGCTAAGATACAAAAACAATTAGATATGTTGGTTTGAACGGTTTTTACAAGAATGTACTTTCACCAATGTAGACTTGTATTGATACACTGTAAAATGCCGCAATTAGCTTCATAAACTTGACATGCTTTGTGGTTTGATCGCGACCTTAATAGATGTTCTAGTCTATATATCTAAGCTAGGGATGCAAAACGAGCAGAACCCAGCCTTGATCAATTTTCGAGGCGTGAGCTTGACTAGCTGAGGAAAATAAGACTGGCTCTGCTCGGCTCCGCTTGATTCATTTGGCTCAAGCTTAAGCTCGAAATCTTAATTATTTTCTATGTTCTTTACAATTTTGTGTATAAATATTTGCTTTTTTTGAAAAGATGGGCTCAGGAATCTGTGAACGAAAATTATTTGCTTCGAATTCAGCTATGCTTAAGCTCAAATACTTTTCGAGCTAGCTCGTTCCGTTTGCAGTCTTAATCAGCAAAACCTATGGCCATGCTAGTTCATGTTCTTTGACTTCATACTCATGTTCTGAATCGTATCTGCCTACTTGGTATCCTGTACAAAGTCACTTCCTGCAAAGTTTCTATAGAACTTAAAACTAGTAAATAAACTAAACTGATCACACATGCTACCATTGCCATATAATTTCATCGTCTTGTTTGAATTTCAGTCCATCGTCTCTTGCCATGTTCTTGAGCTCCACAGCAGGATTTCATCATACATTTATTTTCTTCACTTTGTTATTTCTGTGTTCATAGATTAGTCGAACACTAACCTTGAATCTCTGCAGGATGAGGATAAACCAAGCGAAAGGAGACGTAGAAGACGGGCCTCAAACCAGCTTATCCCACCTTCTATCACAGATATGGAGCCCATAGATGCACAACAATTACATCTCTCAGACTCTGATACTGAATAGTATGATTTTATTAGTTAGAATTGCACAGGAAACCAGTCCAAGAATACATCATAGATTACAGTCTACTTAGGTTGAAATATCGACATATTTATGCCTGAATTCTGAGAAACAACTTGTTATTAGTAGTTATACTGGTAACAAAGTTATTTTTGTGTCTATGGTGTATATATATTTTGAAGAACCATGCATTATTTCGAAACATTATAAACACATGACGGTTATTACCAAAAAAATCACCTAAGTTATAGAATCGAAGGTTTATGAAAACACTCTCTATCTTTGAAATTACAAACATTTTCTTCACATTTGTCTTTTTCTTACAGATCTTGTTGGTTACAGAAACTTTAGTTGATGTGTTTTAATTGGAAAATATATTTAGAAAATATTTGGGGAAGGTTTAAGGGGACGGGTGGAAATGAAAATGTCCAAATATACAGAACTCACTCTTTAAGCACTTCAAAGTCCGAATAGAAATGTAATCGCATTCTCTTTCCTTTTTCTTTTTCTGAATAAAAAAACAATAAAAAATTAAAGCAACAAGAAATAGAAAATAAAGCATGCTATAAAATCCTTGAACTAAAAAGTAAAAACTGGCTGCCCAACTATTCAAAAAGCAGTATTTAAATGGATTCCATTTAATTTATTATTCCACAAATATTATCCTTTTTTCCCACTAAAATGTTAAGGTTGAATAACTTTTCAGTTTAAGTACTATTTAACATTCCCAACTTCAATATAGTAAACTCAATCTATTGAGTTTTAAATAAATATCGATATTTATCAGAAGATAAAATAAAATAAAAATGAGAGTTCTAAAAATTGTTAAATATACTAAAGACAATTAATGTTGTAAATTGAAAACTGGGCCTGTTGGAATGAATACATGGCGGAATGAGTTTTCTATTACGATGTTTATGGACATATGAATTATTAACTAATCATGATTCCATAATTGAATCAATTATATTTGATTCCAAATTAGAGGAACAGTAATATAAAATTTCATCTAAAATGATGTGATAGAAAGCAATGTGCGACTTGAAAGACACCATCATTGTGGATTTTTACATCAACCATTTCTGATTTATCGAGGAATAAGGATGCTCTTGTCTCGACATTATTCATTTTGCTACACTCGAACACTTTGTTTTTTGTTGGATTGTAGAGAGCCCACGATGGAGCTCGAGTAGAAAGGAAATTTTTCTATTAAGCTTAATATATTTTATTAAAATATATTTATTGATCTATTTATTTTGAGAGAAATCATTAAATTCAATCATATATTAATATTATAATATTAATACATTTTAAATATCAAATATATGAACTAAATACAATTTAAATATCTTAAACTATCATGTCGATAGATAAATATTACCATATGATAAACAAACATTCACACGTTACAAAAGGGACTCGAGCCTCGCACTTCCACAATGAAGAGATGGACCAAAGGACAGTGGGAAATTTTATTAAGAGTGTATAAATTATCTATAACTAAACAGTGCATGCAGGGGTAATCTCGTAAAACCTGTATGCGTATAGTTTACAAAAGCTTCACCGAGGACCAAATAAGTATCCATAATTTGGTGGTCACCCAGAAATTTTCAGCTTCGTCGTGCAAAATCCTCTGCTCATCAAATTCAGAGGTAAAATTTCTTCAATCCCAAATCCTCTAATTGATTTTTCTCAATTTTGCTTCGTATTATTGAACCATCTATTAGTGGTAAATCCCTCTTTTTATCATTATTATACATACTGGTAAAAGAGGGTGTTTATGAGGGGAATTGCCGAGGCCTGGAAGTTATTCTCTGTAGATTGATTTATAGTTAGTTATATTCATGGCAATATATTTTCTGTGTGATTTTCCATGTGGGTTGGGGAATAAGGCGGCTTTCAAGAAGTATTTGTAACAAGGGATTTTATTCGGGTTTTGAGTTCTTTAATGTTGTGGAGAACTTGATAATGGGGTTCGGTATTTAGGAGTTATACGAGGCCGTATGTGAATCTGGTATGCATTTTTTGGGTTCTCTTCTTGATTTTGGGTGATTATATGAGAAAGGGATGGCCAATTTCTGCCAATACTCCGTTGTTTGGACTTGAGGGAATAAATATTCTTCAACTTCAATTATTTTCTTGATTTTGAACGTAAGCCAGTTTGTGATTCGAAACTTGAGAATTGTATGTTAATTTTGTTAAGAGTTGTAATGTAATAATAGGACTTAGGCATGAATTAGTGGCCAATTTTCCCTCGATATGACAGTGAATGCTCTAGTGTCAAACTGAGGTTCTATTTCAAGCCATCTCACCGTAATATTTCTAGTAGCTAAACATCTTTAAATTTAGAAGAGGCCAAAATCATTTCTCTAGTGCAGATATCGTTATTCGTGAAAACTTTCAGTTAGACTATTCTGACGAGCCCGAGGATCATCCAAAAGTTACTTTCCAATCATCCAGTTGCAGAATGATTGGAGCTGTGATATGAGAAAAAACCAAAACGAAGCTAATCTACTTTTGAAAGAATATCAAGTTTTATTCTGACTTTCATCTTTCCTCTAATCCTGTCATCTTTCAAAATAAATAAGTTTTAAGTTCCATTATACAGTAATGGGAAAGGATTCCAAGCCTGCGGGAAAAGGTAAGGGAAAACAGCCAGCAGGGGGAAGTGATGATGCTGCATCAAAGGGTAAAGGAAAAGGAGGGAAAGGAGACGGTCTAGGAACTTGCACATATGTCAAAGGTTTCTCCCTTTTACGGCTCCTTATAATCTGTACCTTAATTTAAGTGTGTTTGGTATTTTGCTCCTTTTGGCCATTAGATTAATCCGGCGCTAATAATTCCTATCTGCCCTTAACCTTTATTAGCAAGGCACATCTTGTGTGAGAAACAAGGAAAGATTAATGAAGCCTATAAGAAGCTACAGGATGGCTGGCTGAGTAATGGAGACAAGGTTCCACCAGCTGAGTTTGCTAAGGTATTGATTATCGATATTATGTCTTGCTTTCAGAAATGCAAGAAGAGTGAACTAAGGGGGTGTTTGGGCGA
>JACFYI010003618.1:1038195-1048845 GCA_014898755.1 Handroanthus guayacan | reverse complement strand
TTTTTTTTTTTTGTATTTTCATATAAATAGTTTTCAAATTTGCTTATACATTTGGGACGTAATTCAACTAATTTAAAAATAACTAAAATGCCACCAATTAATTGTGTATATGTATGTATTATTCTTGGGGTATGTTTGATAGCACATATTAGTGTAGATTGTGGTATGTGAAATACCATAATCTATTATTTGATAAGAAAGATTAAAGAAGTGGGTCGACCCGATGAATATGCAAAACTCACACTATTCATGCTACTAACCTCTATTATTAATCTCACCATGGAGAGTGAGATTGAATTACCAAAATTGGAATGTAAGGAATGATGGTGAGAGAAATACTTTTATGCCCATGTGAACTCTCTTACAATTACTTTTATTATTATTATTATTATTATTATTATTATTATTCGGTTATAATCATAATTATTCTTGTTGTATAGTTATTTCTTATTTTTTAAATTTTTATTTCTTTAATTCACTTGTTTATTTTGTTTTATTTATCTATTTATTTAGATTTAGAAAAAAAAATTATTTACTCACACCAACTATAACAACTAATATCAAAAGGGGTAATATAGTAAAATGCCAAAATACATCCATTAATATAGTCTACCAACAAGAGATAACTACTGCAGTATGTTAATGACCAATCCTCAATTTGTCTTATTAAACAAGCCATTAAAATGCTATTTATTCCCTAATTAATAATGGGCCTCCACTTTGAAATTTCACTACATTCCCTAATATTCCTTATCCAACACACCCTTGGTGTATTGAGACTCAAAGTAAATTTAAATAATAATTTCGTTCCCAGCCATAAAACAAATAATATTAAGTTAAAATAATGTTTTTATTACCACTCTTATAAGAAAAATATTATTTTCATTTAAAAAAAAACAAATATTTTATGCCACTTCATATTTTTATTTCTACATAAAACCCAATAAAAGAACGCCTTTTATTTTCAATTGTGGAGGTTAAAAATTGAAAAAACAAAATTTCGAAATGAAAATTTAGATATTTTTAGATATAATCTATTATTTTTATATAATATTAGATTATAACGATTCACAGTATCAAAGCAACAACAATATTCATATAAAATAAATAAACTAATGCCAAAAATGAATTTTTTATTTTTTTCAAAGGAAAAAGAGTATCGCAGAAGTTTAATTAAAGTGGAAAGCTATCAAGAAAGTGGAGATTAGGAGTTTGATAAGATTATGAATTTTATACGTAATACAATATATCCAAATATAAATAATAATATTTTAAAAAATAGAATAATACAAGTACTAGATTAGAAATAATAAAGATTTTCAAAATTTTTATTTGTTAATTTTTATTTGTTTAAAACATAAAAATATTTTATTATAAATTTTTCAATAATTAAATATTTTTAATAAAATATTACTTTTTATTTCCAAACTATGATGACAATTTGACATGAAATTATATTTCAACTTTTTGAAAATAAATCTATGAAGAAATAAATTTTAAAAGAAGTACTCCAACTTGTAATTTTATCTGTGGTGTAAAAAAATTCAAATATAAATAAAATACTATAAAATAATAAAAATTCTAAAATTTTAAAATAATACAAATATTAATTTAAAATTGCATTATTTATATTTAGGTATTTTATATTATATATAAAATCCAAAAGACTAAGTTACTTGCAAAATTTATATAATATTACAAAAAAAATAATTTTGTAAAATTAAATTTTGAATAAGAAAGAAGAATGTACAAGAATCATATTTCTATTATGAATTTCACATAATACTAAAATGGGACACTCAATATGTGCACTTAATTTTTTTGAAGATCAATAAAGTTAATTTATTATTTTTTATTTTTTATTTGATAATAATATATTTATTAACTATGTAAATATATTTAATTGTATTTATTATAAGAAATACCACATTTGAAAAAAAAAAGTCAAAGTATGTGAAGTTGGAGGTAAAATAATAATAATAATAATAATAATAATAATAATAATAATATAATTGGAAAAGAAATAGAGAGCCTAAAAAAATATTAAATCAATGAATAGACAAAGAAAAAATATATACTCTTTTTTTTATTGTTTTATTTAATTTATTAATGCATTTCAGCTTTGACTTTTTCCTTTTTCTTTTCATTTCCCTTTTTTTTTCTCTTTTTTTTCCCCCATTTTGCCTTTCACATTAACCAATGTATTAGTTGCAAACTTGCATTTTGAGAAAGTGACACGCACACGCCTGTTGACTATTAAGTTTTTGACGGAAATAAAAACGGTGGACCAAAAGTGCAAAAAAATGCTGAAAAATAGACTATAAGTGTCGACTCAAAAACGATTAGGACCAAAAGTGTAAATGCGCCTTATTTTTGGACTTGTGGTGATGAAATTCTTGAAAGTCAATTATTTGCTTGATTTTGAAACATGAGCCAGTTTGTGATTCGGAAACTTGAGAATTGTATGTTAATTATGTTAGGAATTGTCATGTAATATTGGGACTTAGTCATGAATTGTTGGCCAATTTTCCGGCATTTGGTTTTGCTTTTGCTAAATTCAGGCACGGATACCACATTATCTTGTGTGAAGGAAGGAAGAATTGAGAGTCCTGATCTTGTATGTGAAGCTGAATGACATATTGGCCATCAAACTTTACCATTTATGGAGTCGATGGTGGCTTCTTGTTCTAAATCCATGGTTGAATGGAGTATTGTTCCTTGAAAATGTACAATTTATGGTAACTTATGTGGACAGTGTAATACTTTTTTGGTCTTAGTTGCTCTTTTGGTAAAATCATCTTGGAATATCCTTTAACTCGATGTTGCTGTGACGTTCCAAGCTAAATTGCTGTGGCGTCCCAAGCTAATGTTGATGTATCAGCACTATTAAGTTTGAAAGCAAGGCGGCTTATTCGTATTCGGGCTTTGTTTCAAATCCTTGAAGGACAAAGGGCGAAGATATGTCTGCTTTTGTTTTGTTTTATGGGCAGAAAGAAAAGAAAAAAAAAATTCAGAAAACACATCCAAACATAAACCTTGTTCCTTAGGGAGAATGATTTGGAAAATTTTCAAGATGCCCGTACGATTTAAAAATTATCCCCATTCTATCAAATCATATTAATAATCACATCCATCATTACTTTCATATACACACATACATCATATGTAAATTCTATAATTAAGATTGTATAGAAAAATTATTTAATTAAAGTTTCTCCCAACTAATTAGACAAAATAACTAGTTTTGTCAGTAAAAATTATCTCCTTATAAAACATAATTAGTTATTTAATTTACTTCTCGAAAGTAATTATTATCCATCATTCAAAATAGAAATAAACATCCATCACAAATAAATATTCATCATATTGTTTAATTTCAATTTCAAAGCATTATTTTTCAAATATTATTCCATAACCTCAATATATATATATTATTCCATAAAATACTACAAAATAAAACAAACATTGCCAAATATTTCGGGGTAAAATCAATAATCATTCTTGGATTTTGTGTTCCAGAGGCAAAATATTCTATATTTCTATATTTTCTCTACTAATATTTTTTCTACCAGGAAAATATGGTTTAAAAATTCCATTTTTAACTTTTAATTTAACTATTTCAAAATTTTAAGTTAATTTCAATTTTACTTCATGTTCATTTTAAATCCAGTTTATTTTCTATTTTCAATTTTTCAATCTATTTTGTTTTTCTTTTGATTAACCTTTTTTAAACCATTAAAACTACTGACCTAAATTGCAATTGATTTCAAAATTCATTGAGATTTTCATTTTTATAAAGTAGTTTAACAATACTTTTGTCGCAATTGATATCTGATCAAAAAAAGAAAAAAGATATTCTCCGTTATAATTTAAATTTCACCACAAATTACCACAAAATTTCCCATTTTCCTCAGTTCCATAGTTCCAAACAACAAGAAAACCTTTTCAACAATGAAATGATAAAATAATACGTGTCGACAGAAACATGATTAAAAAGGATATATTTTACAACAGGCATGGTCTACATAACGTTAATTACACATACTTTTGGACCGAAACCTTGGCAAAGACAACTTATATACGACACAAACAGCCTAGTGTATCGGTCCACTTTTGGGCTACTTATAATGTCCACCACTATGCCCAACAAAAGCAACAAAGAAAAAGCTACAATTCACTAACCAGCTTAAGTCCCCAGCTCATATCCTCACAATGCTTAACATGAGGAACAAGATTACCGGTGTCAACTCCTCTTCTCATTTTACAATCATAGAAAGGAGGGGCATGGAAGCACGGCTCCATTGACGCAGCCCGACGACATGGCGGATCTGGAGCAGTCTTATTATCCGGCTTGCATAATATCCATGGCTTCAGCCCTCCAAGACCTTGAGCAACATAACCAAAAGTTGACCAAGAACTTGTTACCAGTTTATCTGTTAAGCTGAGTAGGTACATTTCTGCCCATGCTTTTCTATTGTGATTTCGTTTCTCCGTTTGTTGATACCCTTCGTGACTTGGTTGATATACTGCAATCAGGTCTCCCGTTACAGTCGGATGTTCCCAGTATAAGTTTCTTACTTCCTCAAAGTATCCGTGGCTTAAAGAAGTCATAAGCACAGCTATAGCTTTCCGCTTACCAGATGGGTTGATTATCGGTTCTTGGTCGTCAACTTGTGGTAAAATTTCCTCCTTCATGGTACAAGACAAGATTTGATCCAAGACGTGTTTAAATGGGCCGGTTTCTTTGTCGAAAACCCTTATCTGGATTCCGACTTTTACATCAGCTTTTGATAGATAAGCTTCATGGTATCTGCTTATAAGTCCCCATACTGAATTCGTCGGATGGAATAGATACCGGCCCAAGAGGTGGAAAACGGATTCCTTATCTGGGAAGAGATTATGCAGCTCTTGCTCAAAAGATGGGATCAAGAAGAGGGATGGGATGAAATAGTTATCGGACTTCATTATCAACCATGGTATCTTCTGCAGGTATGATTGATCTTGATCGCAGAAAAAAAGTTTATCTTGATCATCATAATCGTGAACAAGATGAAGATAAACATACGGTTGTAGCAGTGACCCAGTTAAGTTTCCTAAAGAGTTGCTCTTTAGCAGATTACCGTAACTATCCTGTGATTTCTGATTGAAGCCATTGAACTGGTTGATCAACGGGAAGTCCAATGGAAGTAACCAGGAAACTTCTGGAAAAGGTTCACAGAAGAGGTCGGGGATGTCTACTCCACGATCGACAAGGAGAACGCGATCGGTGAGAAGAGCGTAAAGAAAAGCTGAAGCCAGTGTCAAAATCCTGTTACCCAAACCACTGAAAGAGATCCAAACGACGTATTTACAATCAGATGTGGCAGAGTATATGCCAGATTTAAGATCTTCAACTGTTTTGTTGTACAAATTTGTGTGGGGTCCGCATTTCTTATGCAGAGCTTCGTAGCTTCGTAACTTGGATATGAGGAAATGAGAAGCCTTTCTTGGTATTCCTCGACGATATATGAGTGACTGATACCTACTCAGGCAAGATTTTTCATCAAATCCTGTAGGGAGAAGATCGCCAAGTAGCATATCCTTAGGCACCTGAACAGGCTGAGCAAGATCATCGTCATGTAGAATGGCTGCTGAAAGGGAAAATGAGGATTAGAAGGTAAATTATGGCAATAAGAACGAGGGCTAACAGCAAAATAGGATATATATATATATATATAATAAAAATAAATATAAAAAAAAGGAGGAAGAATAATCAAGTAGAGAATAACATACATTTCGTGCTCTTGATATACATGCTATAATACCCTTTTTCTATTTAAAAAAGAAACAAAATAGTACGGGTAAGAGTTTCTAATCCAAATGATATACGATGCACGTGCACAGGGCAAATGTTTATATGCATGATGATATATTATATCTTGAACAACCCATGCAAGAATTTATATTCACAAGTGCATCACCCTAAGCACAATATTTAAAGCTTAGGTCTCCGAGATAGCAGCAAAAGGTTTCTATGACATGGGATTCTCAAAAACAATAAGTTTAACATCATGCAAAATGCAAAGTTATTACCATGAGTTCTTACCAACCGAACAAGATAAAACATGCTTACAAGTCAGAGTTCTATAGGAAATATTAGTACAATACATTTTTATTAATCACACATCTTAAACAAAAAAAAAAAGGGTCCTAAACAATGTTCGCAATGCATACTTCAAAGGCTTGAGATTCTTATCATCCCTCTATAGTCACAACCTTTCATCATGAGGTATACACTCAAAAATCTGAAAATATTGAATTATTAGTGACATTATTGAAATCTATATTGTGGGTAGAAAACAAGCATAAACTACTTCAGTTGTTCATTTTAATGAATGGGAGTTTGACTATTAGTCATTTTAGTATGGACAACATCTAAGTGGTACTTAATTTAAGTGGGATCCCCTATTATTGACTATTTCTGTCGGGCTTTAAGATATTCAGATATTTTTCATTGATTGTACAAGAAAGTACCATTATTAATCAAGGAAAACCAAATTTAAGGCTCGAGACTTCACAAAGAAAGCTTGTTTTGATTCCAGCCAAGCACGACCACAGGCTCGTGTAGCTTGATTGACAGCCACAAAAAAGTTCTTCCAGACTACTATAAGAACTAAAACATATGATATCTTTCAACTCCACAGTGGAAACACATCACACTATTGATTCCAATTCTCTTCAAAGGTTACCTGGATCTATGATTCTTTCAACTGTTTATCAAATGGATCTCAAAAAAGTTCTCTTTCTAATCATAACCAGTCGTACTCCTCCAACCGTAGGGGCCTAAAATTTACTTGTATATATACACTCCACTAAAAACATGCAAAGACGAACCTTGTAACTCAAAAACTAATCCCATTTCTGCCTTGCAATGAACTTCCACAGCTGTAATCCCACATTCTCCATCTTCCCCTGTTAAGTTATAACCTTCGGCAAAAGCCACCTTAAACTTATTACATTCTCTCCAATTTCTAGAGGACAACGTCATATATAACCAGTAGGAAGATCCCTTTCCCAAAGGTAACCAACGGTAGAGGTAATATAAAGCATCACCATATGATGCTTCTAGTCAACTTGTTTATTAAATCCTCAAAGTTCGCCATGGTTAAGGATGCCATCACGAAAAATTAGGTTCTTTGTTTGACTTTTCACCATGGCACGCAGCCCAGATGAAAAGAAACACAATGGAAACAAAAACTAAAGAATATAAGTTCTTTATTCTTTAGTTTGACTTTTCACTTATGTCCTCTAATTTATAAGGTATCATTTTAAACAAGTTGGTACTACATAATACAGAAAAACCCTGGTCTGAACTTCAACTCCCTCTCCTCTGCCTCTCGTAGGTTGATTTAAGCAACAGAACTATTAAGTGGTCTACAGTTTTGAAAAATGAAGATGTAATAACTGGACCACTCAAGTAACTAAAAGAATTCAATTTTCAACTATATTAACAATCCATTTCCTTAGCCAACTCCGGAAAAACTTCATATAATCGAATCAACTTACTGTTGATCACAACATTACTCTAATTCAGTAAAACAAAGTAAAACTCAAAATATGAAACAAATTGTATCATCTTCTTCACTGCTCAAAATCGTCCAAAATAAGTGAAAACAAAAACAAGAACAGTATCTTCCGCAAATCTTCCCATAAACACTACAAAACAGATTATATGTCAAAACAAAGATGAAAAAGAGTACCTTTTTGAACCTTAAAATCAAGATTCCGCGCTTGAACAACAGTCCAAAGTCCATCAGCGAGCGGGTCCCTTAAAAAAACAGACAAGGAAAACAAAACAGAAAAACCCATTACCAAAACTAAGAATGAACCCATCAATTTCATGAGATTCAACCCACATTTGCACTCCGGATCCCCCGAGACGGCGTCGTTCGCATGATCGGAGACCAACGCGGGTTGTACACCATTGGACACAATCGAAGCTTTGTTGAACCTCTTCATTCTCAGTAGTCTATCGCAAAAGTGAGGTTTTTGCATCAGGGTTCTTGCTAGAAGTTTGAGGGATGGTAGATAAACCAATCAATGTCGTTGACCGATGATATCTGTCGTAAAGAGGGTGGTGTAATTTGGTGCAATGAAAAGTTTGCTTTGGTTCAGTACAGTTTCGGTGTGTGTTGTATGTTTGTTTTTTGTGGGGTTTTAGGTTTTTAATAAGCGTTTTTAATTGTATGATTTTACCAGGGAAAAATAGTGGTACTGTCGGTGAAGATTTTTTTCCATTTTTTGATTTCTTTTTAATTTTTCTTTAAAAAACACTTTTAGAAAAATGGGTATATTCTCCACACAGAGAGAGAGAGAGAGAGAAATGGGCATATTATTTTGTTACAGACTAAAATTAGCAATTGAAAGTTAGTGGTGAAGTTGCAATGTTACTTCTATGATATATGGTTGGTGCACTTGAATTCTAGGCTCTTGATACGTTTGCATCTTCAACATTCAATTGAGTCAAACCAACTCTCATAATGGAGAGTTTTATCCTGCAAAGATGACTCAAAAGGTATGAGAATGGAAATAACTTATAAATTATTTTAAAACTCTCGAGTCTTCTAACATATGATATACTTGGTATCACCATCTTTCCCCCGCTCCCCACAAAAAAAGGGGAAATTTCTATATATATATATATATATAGAGAGAGAGAGAGAGAGATAAACATTCCCTTTAACCTTCAAACACGGGTTAACTCAATTGGAAATTAATTTTTTCTTTATCATTTTTTTTAAATAGAAGCAGTTAAAACATTCAAAGAATACATCAATAATAAATAAAGATCATTAAACATAAAAAAAAAAGGCTTAAGAGCCTACTATTCAGTAGAAAAATCATCAATAATCTATCATACGGTAGAAAAATAGCTCCACAATGGTGAAAACCAAACCATAACCTTTAAATCATGAAACTTCCATCTTGCCACTTAAACATATGTTTCATCGGTATTATATTATATAGTATCACTTGCTTATATTAAAAAATGAGTTATAACTTATAATAAAGCATTGAATGATGATTTCTAGTCACCTAACTACCTAAGTATGAACAAATGATGCAATATTTAGTGGTATGTTAAAAGGTAACAGATATGGTACCATCTTCAACCCCACCATATCGTACTTTGTCGTAACATAAAGCCTTATTTTCATAAAGCACATAATCATCTTGACGGTGACTAATTAATCACTCCACATGGAAATCCATCTTCATTAAAGTATAATTTCGTTGAGCTGATTATCCATTTCTTTGATGTAGCACGGAAAAAATTATGAGAAAGAATTTTTAAATTAAGTCAGTGTTTGGGACAACTTAATTTTTTTTAGCTTTCTTAAATTGTTTAAAGGTGATGTTTTTACTTTTAATTCTTCAAAGTTGAGTAGGGAAAAAAATTAACGTAAACACTTGCTCAAGTTTTTTTTTTTTTTGGTTGTACTTTCAATTTCAATTTACAAATAAGCTTTTCAACCAACGAGGGCATAAGTACTAAACGCAGAGAATTTTGGATGCTTTTGCCCTTATATTCATTTAACACACTTTTCACTATTTTTTCAATTTGTTGAAAATTTTAGCACAATGGACATGAGTGAATCAGATTTCAAGCAAAATTCTTTCGGAATACAAGTTTTAGATGAAAAAACTGAATTCGAGCAAAATTCTTTCCAAAGTAGAGTTAAAAAATGGAACTCGTGCCAAAAGGACTTGCACCCTATTTGGATACAAGTTATACATTAAAAAACAATTCTTTTATGTATTCATTTTTTTTTTTAATTCAATAATATTAGTTTGTGCTTGTAAAATTTTGTCAAAAGATAACGAGACGAAAACCTTCGAAGAAATTAATTACAATGTCAATAATATCATGACGAGCAAAATATTTAGTAGTAAGAAGAACCAACAGGGTAGCCAAATCATATATTGGCATGAATTGTGATAGGTTGCAAAACCATAGTTGGGGACCTATGTCATAATTGTTTGCATTCAACTTCTTCCCCACTACTTTTTTTTTTTTTTTTTTGCATGGGTCAATTTTCATAGATCCAACAAACATAGTATAAGAATTAAATGATGAATTTGGATTGTGGAGTGGGTGAGGCTAACTCAATAACTAATGCTGTCTCTATCTGTATATCTATACGATGAATTAATATATGTGACTCATGTAGGTCCATCTGTATCAGATGACACCACACAAAATGGGCCCCCACTCCCATAAATGCGACGTACTGCTTAGCCGCGTTCCTTATTGGTTCTTATTATTTTGTGCCAACATTGGAAAATGATTTTTGTTTTGTACTACTGAAGCTCTTTGTGTGTGTTTTGAATTAGATTTGTGCTTATTTTTATTTTTCAATTCTTGTTTTTATGTTTCTTATCTCTACTATTATTAGAAAAAAGAAGAAGAAGAAGAAAAACTTTCTGTGATTTTTCATTGTACTAGATCTTCAAAATACAATCACTATGTTAATTTAACTGTAATCGCTTGTTAGATTATCTTTGTCTGCAACTGCTTTTATGCTACTATTTATCTATTAAAATTTTTAACTAGCCATACTTTTTCATTGTTGTATTTTTTGTATTTTATTTATTTAAAAGAAATAAAAT
>JACFYI010003618.1:992492-1031299 GCA_014898755.1 Handroanthus guayacan | reverse complement strand
TGTTGCATACAGAATTAAAATGTTTTTGGCCATAACTACTGCATTAGAATCTCCACCAACTCAACTCTCATAGGCATCCTCACTTCATCGAACAAGTATAAATAGGAAAGCGTTCGAATGTTCACAAATAGGAAAAATTCCAAATCACTATTGGATTATGCTACACAACCTAGACGTATTGAAGGGCCTGTCTCAATTTGATTACTTTGGCAGGTAATTGAAGCTGGGGCCAATGCATTAGTTGCTGGATCAGCTGTTTTTGGAGCTCCTGATTATGCTGAAGGCAAGTACAAAAACAACTTCGTTTGAAGTTTATCAGAAGCACTTCTACTTGGCGATATATCTTAACTTTTGCAACGTGCATCGTATTTTTTGTATTTGCAGCTATCAAAGGAATCAAAACCAGTAAAAGGCCTGTGGCCGTTGGAGTATAAAGTTCCGATTGAAGGTTTTATTCAACAATCTTGGTTTTAAGGTAGTTCTCAATAACAGTTCCTCTTGTGTTTCTTGATTTTATAATTCAATTTTTGCTGCAAATTAGTATCTCAAAATATAGCAACTAGGCATTGTAAAATTTTATGTTGTAACTCATGGCAAGAGATACGATATTGTTAACTCATTCTTCGATATATCAGTTGTAACATATTTGAAAATGTTGATATGTTGACTGGTTCAGCTCAATCAGAGCGAGGAACACACACACACATGCCAGAGAGAGAGTTTAAGCTTTGAGGCAAATGTCAACTTATATTGATCATTTGGGCACTGCTCTTCTACTTTATTTGTTACAATATCTCCATTCTGTGTTGCAGACAGCCGATGACAGACAAGAACCAATGTTGTTGGTAAACCATTACAGAATTGATTTTGTCTGGTAAGAAACAAGGATGACTGCAAGATTAGTTCTGGAACTGTCTTGAGATTAATGTGTGTAGCATACTCTTCTTGGGGATTTTGTATAATAATGATCCTCATATTATTTATACTTTTAGAAAAAAGATCTTTGAGGTAAATGCGTTGATACCTTTTTATTGTACAAATGTATATCATAGCCATTAATTTAGAATCATCAGTAGTTTGTTAATTGTTGGTGTCTATGTTCTTTTCTCCGCAACTACCCATGTAAGCACCAGACCATCTTTGGTATATTTTCATGTGCTCCAAAAATAACCTTATTTTGGTGTGTTTTTACATAGTAATATTAATATGACTGCAACTTATATTATCACTCATAACTGCAACTTTATACGACTAATAGCCCACTATTGCCACCTTACCATTCATAGGCCCGTGATCATGGATACATATGCATAAAGCGTGCACAAAATGCTAGTTATATGTGAAAGTACAAGTGTTTTATTTTCATTATAAAAAGATACTAATGTCTTAAAATATTCTTGTTCAATTACAAATTATATGTAAATTCATAAGAATGTTAGTTCATACTTACTTGAAGCTTTCTTATGTTTAACTTGCCATACGACAAAATTATAGAAAAGTATTCTTCTAACTATGTAGGGAAGGACTAAATGGAAAATTCAGTATAATGAAAGCAATTTAACCACCAATTTTGCTAATATTTCAAATGTATCCCTTAAATTATTCTTCACACATGATTCGTATAAATCAAAATTGTCATAAACCAACGTTCACAACACTTCATCCTCCATTATCTTTCATGATGCCTCAAACTCGTTCCTAATATAATCTTCTCCCTCTTGCGCAAATTATATTATTCCATAAATCAATTAGAATATTATTTATCCACGCAAGAATCACACATGACAACCGTTTTGATATGAAAAATAATTACTTTTGTGCAAAAACATCAAATATTTCCATTGCACATGATTATGAACTCCCCTTTTGTGTACTTTTCTTCTCTATTTTATCTTTAGCCCCTTGGATAAGTAGTCCTTTCTATCGTCTTGCAGAAGCAACTATCCACTTGAGATCATTTTACATGGCTCAAGTTCACCCCAACTGTCCCTACTTCATTTTGTAACTTACATAACATAGACTGATCCCAAAATGGCTTCAAGTACGTGTTAATTTTCTCAAAAAAAACACAAACTCCTCTAGACTCGATCCGTATAGACAGGTGCTTTCATCACACGGGCAATTGTGTTAAGGAAACTCCTGAACGATCCAGACCCAAACTCCACAAATCATCATTACATTTTCTAGCTGATCCAAAATATGCCATCTCCTGATAGCCTCTTATTAACACCTTATATACGAATGCATTTGGCAATATTCCTAACTTCAGCATATCTGCTTGCAGCATCATCGCAGGAACCACGTGTCTAGCCCCAAAATGCCCTTGTGTAACAGCAGCATAATCAGACACTTCTGGCCGTAAACCACTGCGTCTCATATCTGAGAAAAACTTACTAGCCTTGAAAATCTTACCGTTTTTGCACAAACCATTGATCAAGATTGAATATGTAATGTTGTTGGCGAAACTATAACTCATATAATCACTCTCTGAACTAGTCTGTTCCAAGAAAAAATTTATTGCGTTATTGATCCTTCCGTCCTTGCACAGCCCATCAATCACACAACTAACAGTAAAAACATTGGAAGAAATACCAGAATCGATCATTTCTTTGTGCAATTGAAGAGCTGCATCTGTATAACCATTCTTGAAGTGCCCATCGATCAAAGAAGTATAAGCAACCACATCAGGCTTGTAACCCTTGATTGTCATTTCATAGTAAAGTCCCATGGCAGCTTCCAAATTTCCTACTTTGCAATAGCCGTTTATAAGTGTACAAAAGGTAACCATATCAGGTTGCAGGCCATTTTCCATCATCTGAGAACAAATTTCCATGGCTTTCTCCATGCTTCCTTTCTTACAGTACCCATCAATCAGCGTATTGTACACCACGGAGTTCACTGTTAATCCTTTTTCTTTCATCTTATAAAGTAAATCCTCTGCATCTTCAACTCTACCGACTCTACAATAGCCCTTCACAAGAATGCCATATGTGAAAATATCTGGATAAATATCAAATTTCTCCATTTCAAGATACATGTCCACAGCAGCAGATAAATCACCAGCTTCACAGAAGCCATCTATCAAGCAGTTATATATATAGACATTAGGAATGACATTTAACTTCACCATATGCACAAAATAGCTCCTAAAAGCCACAAGCTCACCCATTTTGCAAAGCAAATATATCAGGATATTATATGTCATAACATTTGGCAGCACTCCAGTATCCAACATTTCATAATAAAGCTTACGCGCTTTCTCAAGATTCACCATCTTAGCATATCCATCTATTAGAGCATTATAAGAGTAGAGGTTAGGGGCAATGCCCAAATCCCGCATTCTTGTAAAAACGCTTTCAGCTTCCGACATTTTACTCTCTGCACATAGTCCGCATATAAGTGTTGTGTATATCACAACAGTCGGTTTTAATCCCTTCTCAATCATCTCTTCAATCAATGAATTAGCCTTTGCAATATCCCCTCGATCACAAGAAGCATCGATCAGTATACCATAAGTCACTTCACTAGGCGATAAACCATTCAAAACCATGTCATTATAAACTTCCCACATGAATTCGACACGGCCTGTCTTGAGAATACCATTCAAAAGTGCATTACAAGCCTGCACTGCAGGCAATTTTTCCATTTTATGGTACACCCAATACCCCTCGTCCGCAAGACCCTTTCCGCACAAAGCACTTATTAGCACTCCAAACACATTGGGATTACATTCCGATGTCTGAACTTGCTTAAGCGCATTGAAAATCGAGGAACACACTTTATGGGGCTTCCGGGTTTTTGTCAAGATTTCGATGAGGTCTTCTATCAAACACCTTGCCTTCACGTACAGCTTCGCCTCCGTGAGGAAATGAACTATTGCTGAATGGAGTTTCAAAGTTTTCGCAGGGTTCACAGTTCTCGATGCTGAGTTGAAAACTCGGAGGGCTTGTTGTGGGGTTGGGGAATTGAGTATTGCAGTAACTAAATTCGAAAGATATGGGGATGAAGGAGATGAAGGTGTTGCCAAAGAGGAGAAGAAAGCTAATGGCGAGTTTTGATTGAAAATGGGCTTGACTATTGGAGAGAAAAACTTCAACATTGCTCCTGTGATAGCAAGACTTTCTTGTTTCCCATTAACTACAAGCAGCTTCTACACCTTCTCCGGGCCAACTCCATAATCAGCCACCAAATTTGGGATGAACTTTTATGAATATGATTCGAATTTTACTGACTTGTGTCTGAAAAGTAGGACTGGCATCGAATAAACCTTTAACTGGCGTATGACTGTTTTGTGGCATTGGCATTACTGACTAAACTCTCATACAGCGCCGAAATGAAATTTTGGAGAAGGAATTAGCCTTGGCCTTCCAAGCTACAAATTCCGACATCATTGTTTTCTTTTATTCTTGTTCTATTATGGGAAGAAGATCTTTTAATGTGATATCATATTTTGATTTTTCGATTTCATCCTTCACAAGGATAATTACAGGGATCACTAAATCCGATCACTGCCCTCAACTAAAGTTATCATTTTTTATTAATATTTGTAATAGCCATATTATTTATTTTGGTATTTTCATATTTTATTTTTGAAAGAAATAAAATATATTTAAGTAATATTACTTATATCTATATACTATATATAAAGTACGAGGAGAACGATAATTTTTTTAATGGTATGTTTTCATGTGTTCTTCCTAAAATATCCTGAATATTAATTTGCTCTAATAACTATTCACAACCTAATGTTCTCTTAATATTTAAATTATATATGTATTACATTTAAAATATAAATCTTATTCTAATTATTAAATACATATAACATGCATTATATATATGATATTTCACTTATTTTATATTTATGCATTGAGTATTGATGTGGGAACAAGTACGCTATGCTTAAAAGACAAAAATATTCATGAAGTAGCCGGAAGGGAAAATTGCAATTTTAGTTCTGTAAGTTTGCACTTTTTTTATTATGATTCTATATGTTTATGGTCATTAAAATAAGTCCTATAATTTTCAAATTTTAACACTTTTTGTCCGATTTTGGCCGGAACCCTATTTCTGTCACTAAAAATGCTGACATGTCATTGCCGGATTGTGTTACAGAAATAGGATCGCGGCCAAAATCGGACGAAAAGTGCGAAAATTTAAAAGTTATAAGACTTATTTTAATTACCATAAACATACAGGACCGTAACCGAAAAAATGCATACTTACAGGACTAAATTTGTAATTTTCCCGTAGCCGGAAATTGTGTAGAAATACAAAAGATCTGCAACCCGAATTGATCCGAGGAAAGACCCGATTAGAGCAGTAATTGATTTACTAAATTAAGTCGCGTGGGCATCTAGAAAATGTAGATTTTGTACTATAAATGTACTGTGTACTATTTATGAGCTCGCATTCCTATAATTAATTCAAAAATATTCACTTTATAATTTATATATTATTTACTTTTGTTTATTAGCACCCTCCTTTAATTCAAAAGACTTTGCCTCAATTCAAAAGAGTATCCGAGACCTGCGACGCGATCAAGTACATAATAAATGATCCAAAATTTTCTCCTTTACACTTGTTAGGAAAAACAAATAACAAAAAGTTTGGTTAACGTTGGCTTTCAACTATTGTTTTTGTCACATTTATATTGATACAAAAGTCAAATTTAAATTTAATATACAAAACAAATGTTTTGTCAAACTTAAATTTCTAATAGATTCAAAATTTTCTATAATAAGTTATATTATTGAATTGAATCGCATTGAGTCATGAGTTTAAATTAAAATAAGTATTATTGATTATTATTATTATTGTTATTATTATTATTATTATTAAGTTGATTTGGAAAATTGGAAGACTCAAAACGGATGGAAAACCAAACTTTGAAAGTTCATCTAAATAAGAGGAGCCAGTGATCAATATTGAGTTTTTACATGAGATTAAATGAAATATTTATAAATTATTTATTAAAAGTCTAAATTTCAGAATGTTAATTTTTCTTAAAAATTAAAATTCGTTTATAGTTATAACTTAAATGTTGTTTAGCATTTTAACCTAAGATTGCTATTAAATTTAGATCAAGGACGGCTTCTTCTTCTTCTTCTTCTTCTTCTTCTTTCCGCTTTCATCCTCTCCTTTGCATGAATGAATAATCTCACTTTTAGATCTTGTAGTATGTGTCTAATTAATTTTGACAATTGGCATTCACAAATTCCTTTTGTGCCACATTTTATTAATACATGACGTGAATTAGCCACAACAAATCGTAGATCTAGTCTCCTACGTGAGCAAAAGTCCCCTAGCTCAGCCTAGGAGTCATATACATAGAGAATTAGGGCAGTGCCACAAGTAATTTCAAAAAACTCCGTATTTAGTTACGTATTATTATATTATCTAAAAATCCTAATTTTGGTATTGTTGTATTAGAGATTTATTATTGAGACACTTGAGGCGCTCTTTAACTCTTCGTATGTTTTGCAGGCACATTATGGATTGGGACTAGATCCCCTATTTCAAATGGTGTTTCATCTTCTATTTCATGCCTTTAAATACATATCATGTGTACTGTATTTATTATTAAATATTTTTATAAGGAAATATTTAATACACATGGCATGTATTCAAAGGTATGAAATAGAAAATGAAACATTATTTAGAATAGGAGATTACATCTGATTATGGACCTTGAAGAGAGCTTATTAGTGGAAGGTGCATTGAATATTCATCCATACAATAATGTCCTTTGATTAAATTAAATATGTAAAATTGAATGTGTTACTTAACTATTCTATGTGGAAACATTTGAAGAAGTAAAAATCAAATCTTGTTTAAAAATATAAGATACGCCACCTTAATTTTTGGTAAGAGAGAATTTAGGAAAATTTTCCTTCACAAAATTTCAATGTATGTGATCACATTCCAAAATTAATTATTAAAAAATGTCTTCGTTATGTTCCTTGTTAGAAGTTGCTTCAAGCCGTAGGAGAATCAACAAATTGAGCATTGTGTTGGATATCTTGTTGGGAAGAGTTTGGTGGGCCTACAGGCAATGTTTCTATATAAATTTATGAATATAGAACAAGGTACAGTAAGGACAACACAATGAGAATGAGAGAAATTACAGCTCTTAATTTTTTACTAAGAGTTTCTCCTCTACGTATATTGTAATATAATATGTCCTACGCCCTATATATAGAGTTTACACAATATGAGTTTGTGACTATTGAACCGCCGACTTGGCTAAATATAAACCACACAAAATATGGTTAATAACGCGCCACGTATGCTTGTTGATAGCTATTCAAAACTTGTGGTTATTATCGCGCCATGTGGCCTTACTGAAAATCATTCAAAATATGTGACCAATATTACGACACTTGTGATGCTATCATTGGCCCATCGAAGAAAAGAATTCCAAATTGAACTTTCACTTTAGAAAAATAATTTCAAATTGAATCCTCTTTCTAGAAAGATTATTTCAATTTGAATTCTTATTCTATAAAAATAAATTCGAGTTCAATTTGAATTCTTACTCCAAAAATGTATGGCCAAAATCTATCCACTTCCTATCCTTTTGTGCCACATAATTCGGTTTAATATTTCAACATATCCACCAACTTGGCAAAGAATGATGCGTGGATACATGATGATCCCAAGTCGAAGAATATTGTATAGTACTCATGTTTACAATCTAAATTGACATTAATCCCACGATTAATTAAGTCAACAAATATTTAACGGTTAAAAAATTTCTATTATATTATTTTATTTTTATACGTATACAAGTTTTTTTTTTTTTTAACAAACAATACATCTAGTCAACATATCATCCTACATCAATAAATGTTAAAAGATCAAATACTATAACTAACCAATGTTTTAAAAACTGAATTGGAGATAGAATTAACAACCCTAACAATTACAAGTTCAATTGGTTCAACTAATTTAACCACTAATTCAACTGGTATTATATCATAAATATATTAATATAAATATGATATACACATTAGCACAAATAATACAAATATGCAAATTAGCAAGAATGAAAACTTTAACTATTTGATACAATTCTTTCCAAGAGTTGTATACCTTAAAATATCTAAGCATTAATTAGAATAGTTAAATTTAATTGAAAAATTATATAAAAATGCAAAGACAAAAATAATCGGTCCAACTGGTAACCTGTTTTTTTTAGTTTTGACGTCTTTGCACCAGTTCACACATCATTAGTTTTATTGGTGAAACTAAATTGCAAAGCCTATTGATTCTTGATTAAATGATCGGTTCGGTTTTTTGACAGTCTAACTAACAAATAAAACTAACATTCCATTATTAAAGGTTAGATAAATTTTCAAACAAGTCTATTGATATATAAAAAGAGACTCACAATGGAAACCGAACTTATGACATTTGGGATCTATAAGTACAGCTGTATAGCAAACTCTTTTTACTCAATTGATAAAATATAAATTGAGTAAAAACTGATCCTCCCCCCTAATTTCTCAAGAAAAATGAATAAATAAATGATGAAATACTATTTAAAATAGAAAATTTATCTGTCGTGATTGGGTTATATTTATTTTTTGAGAAAAGTAATTACATTCAATTATATATCGATATCATTACATGAATCCATTTTAAAGATTAAATATATAAACTAAATATAATTTAAATTCTACAAACTACTACTTAGTAGATAAATACTACTATACAATAGACAATCACCCACAGGCTATTGGTGGGCAAGACTCAAACTTGTACGTTTTCTATGAACGAGAGAGATAGTGCTATTTCATTCAAAGGACAACAACGATTAGTTTATTTATTTAGGCTTTGAGGTAATTAAAGGGATAATTACCTCAACGTCCATTGGTGTTTGGCGTGATTATCAAAATACTCCCTAAAGTTTAAATAACTACCATTACAACCCTTATTCCTAGTCAGCTGATAATAGTTATAATTACGGCCTTTGAGCTTATGCAAATTATAATTATACTACTTATTTAGAAGGTTTACTTGAAATGTTTCAGGATTTGAACAATTAGAATTATATCTCTTAAGTTTATATATAATTACAATTCCATCTCTTATCTAGGGGTTTACTTGTAATGTTTTAGAAATTTCAGAAAATATAATTATAATTACGTATTAATTGAACTGACGGTAATTTAAATGTAAAAGGGTGTTATGATAATTATGCTAAAACTTTGGGTGCTGAGGTAATTATGCCCAAGATAAATTGTACTCCACAACCGGAGAGATGATTATACAAGTAAAACAAAAACAAGTAATCCCTTGCGTAGGCCGTAGGGCACAATTTTCGTGTTCATATTTCAGACGTATTCTTTACCCCCACTCTTCTTCTTTGCGCTGCGAAGCCCAAACCCTCCTTCTTCAGTAAGCTACCTTTACGAACATATACGCATACACTATTCACGTATATATACGCCGACACACTTATACTTAGGCGTACGCCTTCCGACTTCAAATTGGCGCCCATTTTCGATTTCCCTGAATAAATCTTGGAAAAAGTAGGAAAAAAGGGGAACAATGGCGGTGGCGGCAGAAGATAGATCAGAGATAGCGTTCTTCGACCTGGAGACGACGGTGCCGACCCGAACCGGGCAGGGTTTTTCCATTTTGGAATTTGGAGCTATTCTGGTCTGCCCCAGGAAGCTCGTGGAGCTCCGCAGTTACTCCACCCTGGTACGGCCCGCAGACCTTTCCCATATCTCGACTCTCTCCGTCCGCTGCAATGGCATTACCAAGGACGCCGTCGTTTCTGCCCCCAAGTTCGCTGATATTGCTGATGTTGTCTACGACATCCTGCACGGTAATTTTGCTTTTTGCGCGCCCATTATGGAGGATTGCTGGTTTTATTGCAATTCAATTATTTATTCTGTGTTCAGAGAATGGCGAATTGGTTCTATAAGCTAAGTTTGAAGGATGCATGAGGGTTGATTGAATCATTTTTCTGTGTTTATTATAATTGTCCTGATCTGGACTCTCTCTCTCTCTCTCACACACACACACACAGAAAAACTTTGCATTTGTTCTTTTGGAATGTACTAGTTCATAAATGTGATGTTGTGTTTTATTCAGTAATAAAATCTTAGATAGTTGTTTATTAGATCCAAATTATCCAGAATCAAGAGATACAGCTGATAAGAATTCATTTACCTATAAAAGGTAAAAGAAGGGCTTCCTTATTCCTATTTTAGGAATTTAGGCAAAATATGAAATCCCATTTCTCATTTCTGGGAATGGGGCCGAACTCGTTATGTTTTTCCTAGTTATTTTGAAGTTTTAGGTTGCTTATGATCTGTTTTTAAAAGGATCAAAGAAGTTAACTGATTATGAATTCGTTCTCTTAAAAATTTTTAGCATACTCCGACATTAATCAAAGAAATCATTTCAGGCAACAGCATTTATATCAATTTTTCAATTGTAACTTCTATTATTTATTCTTTTAGTCAGTCTTGTGGTGGTTGTGTAGGGAAGGATTTTATTTGTATGTACTTTGATTTCAGGGTTATGGTATGTGATTCGTTTTCGAAATTTCTAGAGAAAGTTAGCAGTTTTAAGGTGATTTAGGCTATATCAGTTTTCTTTACTTAAATTTTTTGGCTCGAACTTTTGTTGCATAGGTGCTTTCCGTGCTTGGGATTTTCGGTAGTAATGTGTCATTATTCTTGTATATGTGTGTACAGGAAGAGTGTGGGCTGGTCATAATATATTGAGGTTCGATTGTGTTCGCATAAGAGAGGCATTTGCTGAGATTAATAGGCCAGCTCCAGAGCCTAAAGGAACTATCGATTCACTAGCACTATTGACAGAAAAGTTTGGAAGGAGAGCTGGTGACATGAAGGTAAACTCTTCCGCACATTTGTCAAAAATGTTAAGAACCTTCCAGAATTATTTGAGTAGTGAACATTTTATAATTTCCTGAATTTGAGCTATAATTTGGAACATGTATTTGTTGAAAAATTAACCGGTAACTGTTTCTTTAAAATTATGCTTATTAGTGCCTAACTTTTCTTTAAAATTATGCTTTAGTGGTTTTCTAGTTTTTCCACATATTTCACCTTGACAAAGATTATAAGAGCCTCAGTTTTCAGTACATCCTGAATCATTGAGCCTTATATATAATAATTTTGAATTTGGTTTTTTGAGAAATTTTGGGGGATATCTTTATATAATCTTGTTGAGATTGTTTTCAGATGGCAAGTCTTGCGACATATTTTGGACTTGGCAAGCAAACACACAGGTAACCGTTCATCGTTTTATTCTGAATTTCGCTTTCAAATTAAGTTATTACCTGTTATTTACAGTGTTGATTTTCTTATCTGCATCACTTTCATTGACTATGTCACAAATGAAATTGCATTGATGCATACATACGAACATCTCTGAACATGCACGAACTGTTTGTGGATAAAGGGACTAGACTTTCTTGACTTTGTTTCCTGCAGCAGTCTTTGACATGGGTCTATCCCAGGCCTCGAAACTGTACCGGCCTCATTGGTGGATCTGAAACTATTTCTCTCTCTCTTTTTAATATGAAAATTGTGGTTTTAATCTCACCAAGAACTGTTTCTTAATTGCATTAAATCTAAAGAAGTTGATGAGTCCAACTTTCTCCTATATGATAGAAATGATGTCTGTTTTATGACCAACTCTTATGTTTTCCATCTTTTGTTATTGTTTAGTCTTTCCCTTTAATTCCACAGTTTGACATCATTGTTTAAGATTACCACTTTATAAAAGTGTGTGTTCGCTTCCAGAATGGTTTAACTACTAATAGAGATGCATCAAATGACAGAATATATAATCTGGATTGATTTCTTTTATGAATTGCGACATTTAAGAAACCTGTCACTTGTCTTTGCCTGCACAGTTGAACTTTCGCTAATACTCAGATATCACTTTCCAGGAGTTTGGATGATGTTCGCATGAATCTTGAAGTCCTCAAGTACTGTGCAACTGTTCTATTTTTGGTAATTTCACAATGCTGTAACTTTTGTATGAAGACTTAAGTTCGGCAAGGTTGGGCTTTACGAAATAAGGCTAAGCCGAATTTGATTATGATTCTTTTCCTTATTATCGTACTATTGTTTTCACAGCTTCCTGGTGTTTTTGTGCCACATATATGCAACACTGCCTTATGATATTACTTAGCTATTAGTGGAGAGTCTACATGGAGAGGATAAAAGGAAATATGGTGATAGTAATGATAATATATCTTTTATGTGAGAAACCTGATATTTAGAAGACTTGAAGAAACTTCGGCTTCTAATTTCTGATTCTTTATTTTACGATGGAAAATTCTCTTGAAACTTGTAGCTGCCTATCATATCTGTAATACAATTGTGGCTATGCGATCATTATGAAGCTCTCGATGCTGGTAGATATTTAATTTCTTCAAAAGTGTGCCTAGAACAGATTTAGTCCCAAGCCAGTAGTCATAACAGCAGAGGAGTGGTGACCCCTTTGCCAACTCTGATTTCTTGAAGACTTGAGCTAGAGCAACCTATCACTCTTTCTTAATTACTTTAAGGTACTTAAATGTTTAACTAAGTTATAGAAATCACCTACTGATATTTGTTCTTCACCCTGCTGGCAGGAATCTAGCCTCCCAGATGTATTTCCCGAGAACAGTTGGGTTTCCCCCAACGCTACCACTAGAAGTCGAAGTAACAGAAAAAATTCCCTAGAGCAGATTGGGCAGAATGAAAGCACACCATCATCAAGTGTTAAAGTTGAATATAGTCCAACATTATCTCCACCACATCACATAATGGAGGAAAATCATCCAATACTGTCGCTTATGTCACCTAACACTGGTGAAGTAAATCCGCCTCTCATCGAATCCAATCCACCATCGCCTAACTCTTCTAATATGGAGACAGAAACAGAAAGTGGAAATCTTTCTGAGAACAGTATGCAAGAAGAGAACACGGGCTCGACATCTATAGAATCTTCAACTTCAGTAGGATCCAGCTCTTTTAATTTGGAGGTCCTTCGTGCTGAAATAGAAAATGAAGCTCTTCCTGATGACAATATGAAAGAAGAGAGCAGTGGCTTGGCATCTGAAGAATCTCCAACTTCAGTAGGCTATGAGCGCTCCTACATTTGTAATGACTTCTTGGAGCCTGATGATATTTCACTGCCTTCAATATCTGTTACACTTGTACCCTTTTTCCGTGGAATTCAGAAAATACAGATACTGCACCGAAATCTCCCATTGCAACTTCAATGTCTCTGCCTGAAGGTTCGCTTTGGGATCAGTGCAAAGTTTGTTGATCAAGCTGGTCGTCCAAGATTGAGTATTGTGGTGAATGCACCACCTAGTCTGTGCGACATTCTGGATAGAGCTGATAGTCTTGCCCAGAAGCTGTCTGTTGATTCTGGTAGTTCCTCTGAGTGGCGACATGTGGTTACCCGAAAGCCAGGCTTCTTCAACTCCCCTACAGTCCGATTGCAGTAAGTTTCTTCTTGGTTAACTGGTATTAGCATTATTGTTTGCCCATCATTCTGAAAGATTAGTAGTTCTGTGCATTCTTAGTCAACTTCCCTCTGTTTCTTGTGTTTCCACTACATTTTTGCACCGTAGATTTCCTTATGCATTGAAGATTCACTCTTATCATATGTGAATGCACAGCCTGCCCACTGTAGCAGATGGGGAAATCACCCGACTGGGAACCGAGATACACCAGAAGGATGGTTCATCCACCCAAAGTCTTGTGTTTAGTAGATTTGATGTTGTGGAGCTGGATTCCCTGTTCACTCCTGGAAATCTCTTGGATGCTTATTTCTCCTTGGATGCCTATGATTATCAGCAGAATGCTGGACTTCGATTAGTGGCGAGAAAACTGATCATTCATCCGAGCTGATAGAGTGACTATAAACTGATCTATTAACCCTAACTGCTGAAGTAAATTAAAGTTCTATGTTGCATCCATTTAGGGAGACCGGTTATTCTTGATTAATTGTAAAGATTGTCAAATTTGACTTTGATTCTGCAACTGATGGATAATTAGTTTCTGTGACTAACTCTTGGAGAGTCTATGTTATTGGGAGAAGTGAAAAGTTTCAGAAAAAGTTGTAGAGCAAGTTTTAGTGAAAATTGGGAATACTTAAAAATAAAAATTAAAAGTACCAAAAAGCTGATGTAGAGTTGCATGGGGTTGCTCTTTAACTTTTAGCTTGTTTTAGCTCTATTTTAGAGAATCGAAAGCAAAAGCAGTATTTTTTCAAACATTGTAAAATAATTTAATTAAAGCTAGAAGTTAAAAAAGTATTTTTGAAAAGTTATTGCAAACGCTTCCTAAATAGTCATCACCTTGAAGGACAGCATGCCCTTTATGCTATGTTTCTAATGTAGCAACTTAATAGTGGAATTTTGTTGATAATAATACATCATAGATTTTCTCCCTTTTCTTGTTGTAGATAAAAACTCATCTTTGCACTTTTTGAAAAGGTCGATTTGTTATATTATTTGGTGATTGATGATTGGTCTAGTAAATTTCATGATTTAAAAAGCACCAAAAAGGATATTTGAATTGCAGGGTCCTTATTCTCTATTCAGATGGAACTATCATAGTTATTGTTCTATGCTTATCCAGCATAAAGTGCAAATTCATATGAAAAATGAATGATGCAGATTGAAATAGAATAAAATAGAGGGATCTCTATGCTATCTGAGCTGGTTTCATGACCAAAAAAAAACATATGTCAAAATAATAAAGAAAAAAGACTAAAAATAAATAGGAAAAAAGACAAGTTGCCCATGATTGAGAAGCTGTCATATGATTACCCCACAAAATGACTTACATATATAGGCACAACCATAATTCCAAAACCCATAAAAATCTAGACTAAGTTCCAATTTCTTCTCAATTTCCTTTGGGAGTACAAATTCATTCTCTCAAACTACTATAAAAAAATTTTAATTATTCAAGTCATGCATTCCAACGATCATAACTATATACTTTACATCGTCTAACAATTAGTTAAAATATAGATTTCAATTATTATACTATTGATACACATAATACACAATCATATGAAATTTTGATGTGGTTCTATGAATTAGAGAATCAATTGTATGAATTGAGATTAACAGTAAGTAAGTATTGAGTTTAACTTCAGAAGGGTTGTTTATCTCAAAATAAAATCAGACATTACTCCATTTTTAATGCATTTTGTTAAAATTTACTTTCCCAAAATTTCAAAAAACTATTCGGAATCTATATAAACTTTATAAAAATAAAAAATTCCCATCCGAACCCACAAAAAATTGAAAAAAAAAAAGAAAATCAAAAAGGAAAAAAATTATGAGGAACCCTACTTGCATGTGATTGGGGTCCCCAATCAAAAGGATTGAATCAAACTTGATACACTATCTCGCCAATTTGAAGCCCTTACCCTTTTGCGAGATCTTTCCGCTGACGTGGCCACCCCTCTATCTCTAACATACTATCTTTCACTCCCCACGCACCGTACCCTTTTTCTTTTTCTTTTTCACTTTTACCCGTCCCCCTGTCATGACCCTCCACGTCATCCCTTTTCTAACGTGCGCCCCTCCCCCACTTCACCACCCAGACATTCCATCCCCACCCTGCATCTTCCAATCTCGACGGGTCGCATCCTGCCAGGTGGCGAGGCGCATTTTAGCACTCGCCAATATCCCACTTGAAAAGCGCCATTAAATTATCAGTGTTTTCTTGTTATATTATGTATCCAGACCCTTCGACGACAAACAAAGACATAATTAGAAGACTTCACTGTCCCCTCCGATAATATACAGCATTTGTTTGTGTGTATATATAGATTGATAGGTACAGGCAGGGTGGCCTGTGCTGGATCGGTTACGTGGCGGCGCTGAGAGCCGTTGGATTGGGGGAGCTTTTGCTGTTTTGCTGAATTTTCTTGTGAAAATTGATGTTTTTGGATAGGGAAGCAAGGATTCGTTGATAACTTGCGCAGCTGGTGTGCAAAACCCACCGTGGCCCTGTCTTTTTAATGTTGTGCAGTTTTTTCTATAAGAAGTGATATTCTACAAGAATCTTTTGAGTTTTGGTTTAGGGATCTTTGGTGATGAGTTCCATGATCTCTAAAATGGGAATTTTGAGTGGAAGTTTGGAATTCAGAAGACGAAGTTTGTGTAGATAAAGTAAATGAGGCTTTTTTGCATTCCTTGGTAGATTTTTTAACTTTTTTGAGTGTAATTATGGAGTTTCTCTAGTAGTGGTTTTCTTTTCGGGGCCGGGGGTGTTAGTTGGAAATTGGAATCCTAATTTGTGATTGTAATTGATTTTGAGGCAAGAGAGGTGATGGAGAAGAGTGAGATAGGAAAGGGCGGGGATGGGTTTATTGATCGGAGTAAAGTCAGGATTTTGCTATGCGATAATGATGAGAGAAGTTCTGAAGAGGTTTTTACACTTTTGTGTAAATGTTCTTATCAAGGTACAATTTTGTTTTAATTCTTCTTCATTTGAATCATTTTAAGTTCTTGATTATTTGTGTTGTTCTCCTATAATTAAAATGTTAGCTTATAACCTGGGATTATGTTAGTATTAACTGATAGGTTCTTTATCCTGAAGTGGTTCTCAGAGTTGTTACATGATCTTAACAATAAGTTTTCCTCTCTTTTCATGTCCTGAAGTCAAAGAAGAAACTGAATTTACCCATATCCAGTTGTGAAGAAACTTGTTTATTAGTTGGTCAATATATTAGTTAACTCTGGTCTTATGCTTCACTTATGGTTGCTTTTTGCATCTTTACGCTGTGGTGGTCCTATTTTTCGGTAAGGCATGTGTAGTTCTCTGGGATAGCTATAACAAGGAATTTAGATTCTCGTAGGCAGCAGCTCCAGCCAGTAAGTAGTAACTCTCCCACTCTTATTACCAGTTCAAAATCTCTATACCAATAAATCTGCCCCAAAACAAGAAGATTAAGTGTTAACACCATTAACCTTGTACAGCTCCATCAATGAAGCTTTATTCTAGCCTCTCATATCATTAATCATTAACTAGCCAAGTATTGAGGTCTTTGCCTTTCACGGTACATCTTATTAGCCTCTCCTGCATATCCACTGAATACCTGTTGTAGAAGATTCAGAGCTTTACTCATTCCCTTTTCTCAGGTATTAGCAATATCCATTGGTAGCTGCTTTAGTTTCAAAGAATGATTGCCAATTCATTTTTCATGAGCACTGGCTTTTGTTCTATTCAGCCATGTCCAAAAGTTGTTTACTTTAAGTGTCTCTAACGTCCTGACTCGTGATGTTTCAATTGCCATATACTGGCACTTCTTAACAGCTGAGAATTTACAAAAAACTTGCCACCCTCTAGCTGAGCCAGAACAGGAGGAAATCTATTTTTGATAGTCAGTGATGGTTTCAGTAAAAGGAGGTTACAGTTTCAATTATCAATGGGTGCTTTTTACCCTGGAATGGTTATGGGCATATATGCGTGTTATTCCACACTTTTTGATGAGGAGATGCTGCTAAATTATTGAAAAAAAGACAGTTAAAAATTTAAGATTTCAAAGATTTTAATAGAATTTGCTTTAGTTAATTAACAATTGTCATTAAAGTAACTTAGACAGCCTTAGAAAGAACACTGAAAAAGTAGTCAATACTCAGCAAATATTTCATTGGGCTATAAAGATGTACATGGAAACTGATTGACACTTAAACCGGACTGTTCTTAAGATGTGATCTTGTGATTAATTAGCTCCTTCAAATAAATTCCAAAGTTCAGGAAGCTTTTAAAAAACTGACACAGAAGTAGTTTCTGCATCTGTTCATGCATTTAATCTACATGGTGATTTTCATGCTGAAATGTGAATGGCTGTGCTTTGCAGTGACTTCTGTCAAGTCGCCAAGACAGGTGATTGATGCACTGAATGCTGAGGGACCTGATATAGATATTATTCTTTCTGAGGTTGACCTACCTATGTCTAAAGGATTGAAAATGTTAAAATATATTATGAGGGACAAGGAGTTGCGGCGTATCCCTGTGATCAGTAAGTATAGTTTTGTTTACTCTTGTGCTTCTATACAATGTGGTTAAGTTTTAGGTGAGACTGATTTGGTTGTCAATTTTTTGTTGCCTTGTCTTGCTTTGCTAGTGATGTCGGCTCAAGATGAGGTCTCTATTGTTGTCAAGTGTCTGAAATTCGGAGCAGCAGACTATCTCGTGAAGCCCTTACGTACCAATGAGCTGTTGAACTTGTGGACGCACATGTGGAGAAGGAGACGAATGGCACGTACACTTTTCTTTTATGATGTAGTTGCAATCAACCATGAGCAATGTTTCCCAGGATTTTTCCTTTTAGAGCAGTGTAGAAGGCTTCTTTGCTCTTAGTAATCTGTGAAAATATAGAATAGACTTGTACAGAGCATGTGCAAATAAAAGTGGCGGTATAAATTTTCTTTTTGAGGTATATTTAGGAGATAAGGCCTATAATGTAGTATTCTCTAATCTTTCTAATTAAACAATTAATTCTTCCTCCATCCAGGCTTTGAAGTCATAGTTTGATTTTGCACTTAATATTAGATGGGCATTTAAAATGCGAAACTCGTTTTGTGTCTTTACAGTTTGATCCTAAAAGTTATTTGTTGAAAATTAGTGTCAGACACATCTTTATTTCTGCTGAGGATCCTTAGTAAACTAAATTGCCATTCAAAAAGTGGAACATCAAATTTGTACATCGTAGAGGAGCTCCCACTTGTAGTCAGAGGGTAGTGTTTCATGGTGTAGGGCTACCTTGAAGGAAACTTTTACTAGGTCCATTCCAGATTCCATGCCTGGAGTGCTATGTATATCTAAGTGATATTTTCTTCTACGATGTATATTAGTCGTATTTCTACTTTTCATTTTAATGTTTATGTAACATTGTGTATAATTTTGCATCAACAGCTCGGATTAGCAGAGAAGAACATTGTAAATTATGATTTTGATCCGGTTCTATCAGACCCTAGTGATGCTAACACAAACAGCACTACTCTATTTTCGGATGACACGGATGACAAGTCTCGGAAAAGTACTAACCCAGAGACATGTGTTGCAACCCATCAGGACAACATGGTGAGTTTGATCTTGAGGATTGAGTTTTGGTACACTATGTCATTGATACGTCTTGTATTATACCAATCAGCATTTGCACCATTTTTGAAATTTGGAGAATGGTGAGGTTGAGCTGCATCTGGAAGACATTGGTTAAAAATAGTTATTGAGGCAAAATAATGTGCATCAAATCATCAATTATTTTATTTCATTTCATTTTTCTTTTCATCTCTTTCAGCAGGTTGGGGCAGAGGTTCAGGTGGGGGTGGGCTAACGTTGGGGAAATAGAAGGGGAATGGGTTTCTTTGGAAGGCAGACGTTATTGTGTGTGATAAATTTTCAGTTTTGCACGTAACATGATTCTCATGGCTTTGAAATTTAGTGAAGGCTGCCTTAACGTTTCTCATAACAATTAAGTGCCCAGTTAAATCATGCTGTCTGTAGTGGTCATGTTTCATTCGTGCAACCAGTCTGTCTTGAATTTCTAAATCACATGATACTTGATTAGTGAAGATAATTAATCTTCTTATATTTGTCAGGGTGTGCATATGCATATATGTGTCTATACATACACATTGTAATGTTTGGATTCATTTTTGGAACATGTTTTCTGATTATGTTAAAATGGTATGGATTCATATGAATCATATCCTTATATTTATGTGCAAAAGAAATTGTGTTGGGATTAGTCAGTTGCAAAGTCCCACAAACGTTGCATGGAAATGATTAGACATGGAAATGGTTTTGGCCTTACCTTTCCGTTTCGTGTTCTAGAGAGTGATTTCTGGAAACAGGGCCATGCTTTCTGAAAATTGTGCAGGCTTTTAAAATAAGGTAGGAAATAGGTTCATGAAGTATGTAAGTGAACACGTTTAATGCAAATCAACTATCCTTTCCGATGGTAATACCGAGAGGCAACTTATTTAAGTTTTAAAAACAAAAATAGGATGTTTCTATTGGAAGTTGAAGTTTCTCTACTCGTCTTAGTCAACTCATACAATCAAATCCATAAACATCAAACATTTGTCAAAGTATTTACAGTTAGCATTAGCAGCAGTAGTTAAGGATTTTATTCGTGCGGAGCTGATTATCTTCAGCTAACATTTGTTCCATTTGCATTTGTTTGATCCTTGCATCTTTGTTGCAGACTAATGGTACCACTACTGCTGCTCCTTTAGAGACTGCAACTGGGGCTCCTTCAGAGTGTCAGTCGGATGTGCCGGGACTAAGTGATAGACAGAGAGGTAAATGAGTTGAATATTTAACCTATTGCCAACAACCTACTGTGGAAGAGTAAATTCTGCGTGACTGTTTGCACATATGTTTCCACTAACATAAAAATTATAAGCTGAGAGGATGCTTCTGAAGCGTAGTGTCTTCTATATCTAGATGTATATGTATGAAAGATGAGGACTGCATACTTTCTTCAAATTAAATTATTGAGTATTGTAGTTTTTTTTCCTGCCTTATTCCTTAGTAGTTTTGAGTTACATGAAATTATCTAGACCTAATATTTCGGATGCACCTCTGATCCTTTTTCAACACTGAATTAGATTTAACCATTGTAACGACAATTCAAGGAACGTTGCTCGGTTTTATAGATCCCATGTGACATAATGCGTTTGTGCTTTTAAATTTTTCCAGGACAAATTTCACCATTTCCAAAGAAGAGTGAACTGAAGATAGGTGAGTCTTCTGCCTTTTTCACGTATGTCAAATCAACCACGCCGAAAAGAAGCAACCATCAGTTGTCTTCCATCTGCGAAAACACACCTCAGCATGAGAAGTCTCCGGAGAATCTTGCTGTTGTGGGACAAGATAACAGAGACTCCATGGAAAACCATGCACAAGCTGATGACTATCCAAGAAGTAACAGTATCCCTGATTCCTTTTCAATGGAGCGGTCCTCTACTCCCCCTATGTCACAGGACGTCTCCCAGCAGAGGCTCTCAAAGGAGGACTCATCTCATTTGCATTTACGTTTAAGAAACGACTCTTATAATGATGTCCCCGGTTGCTATACACATAATCCCTATCCTTATTACATGAATCAAGTGGCAATGCAGTATCACAACGCTAATTCTGCTAGTATGCCTCAGTACAATCATGTTCCACGGTGTCCTCCTTATCCTTATTACCCATTTGGTCTATGCCTACAACAAGGCCAAATGCCAGCACCACATCCGTGGCAATCATATGGGAATTCCTCCAATGAGGGGAAGTCGAGCAAAGTTGATCGTAGGGAGGCAGCCTTGATGAAGTTCAGGCAGAAACGAAAGGAAAGATGTTTTGACAAGAAGATTAGGTATGTCAATCGGAAAAAACTTGCAGAACGTAGACCCCGCCTGAGGGGCCAGTTTGTGAGGAAGGTGAACGGTATTAATGTGGATCTGAATGGGCGACCAGCTTCGGCAGAAGATGACGAGGAAGAAGAGGAAGATTATGACGAGGAAGATCAATCTAACATGGATTTTTCGCCTGAGGATGATGCTTCACTATTCCAACAATGAATTTCCCAAGTGATAAAAGGTATCTCCACAATTTCTCCATGCTGCTGCTTTAATGCAATTACCACCAAATGTTGCACGCCTTTATTAGGAGATTAAGATAAGCATATGCTATCTCTCCAGGCCCTGGCAGGAGACTTGTTTGTGATCTATTTTAGTTTCTCCTAACTTGTTGAATTTTGAAATTCGAAGTCTTGTCAAAGGGATAGATAAAATTGAATGTGTGGTTTCGGTGTCGGAAACTAATTAATGAAACCACAGCGACACTTTCCATGTGAAGATTCAATAAGTTACTCTGAAGCTTGATATATTTACCAGGCTGCACATAGTTTGGTGCATAGTGCGGTCCCTAGTCCTGAAGTATTGATCCTTGATCTATCTGCTGTTTTTATTTGGATGAGAATTGAACATCGTCAAAATAAGGTATAATTAATTACTTGAACACCCCATGGGGCTTGGCCCGTTACAAATGAGTTGGAAATTATAATAATACTCTCACAACTTGTATAATATTACAATTAAATTCCTCAAGTGTATAACTTTGATAGTCTAACATGCTCGAATTTTTGGGTCTGTTTGTAATGTTGTATAGGTATTATTAAGTTTTTTATTTTTATTTTTATTTTTTTATTAATTTTTTTTTTTTTTTCCCTTCTTGGCGGTCAATTGAACTAATATCAACTATAGAGTGTCTCTGTGATTAGGTTAAATATTAAGAGAGAAGTTTTTTCTTTTCTTTTATCCAAATAATAATGACGCGAAGAAAATCATAACTAGGAGATCAAAATATAATTTTCATGATATGATAACATTTCCATCGGATAAAGGCTAGGCTAGGGGCAGGATAGATTTATTTCTGTATAGCAGAAAACACACGCATGCACTGAATCACACAATATCACAACCATAATTCAGCAACAAATGATGCATTCGGAACATTCACACTTACCATGAACACCCAGAAACCGAAAAGGGCATTCTAATGATCAAAGATGACGAGTTAATGGGTCAGCTTGAAGTAGAGAATCAGAATTATTGCCATCACTAAGACCGTGATTATAGTGCCGATGATCCGCTTGTTCCTGTTCATCCTGCTTGACATGTTAGTGAGAATTTTTTTGTTCCTACTCATGTTGTCGTCCACCCCATGAAGCTGCAAAATAGAACGTCATTGACCGTTTTATCTCGGTAACTAAATGGTATTTGTGTATTTATGATATTGATCCAGCAAAATGTAAATGAAATTATAGGCAGGGGTTAAAAGTGAAACAATAACATTAGAAAATCAAGGAGAATGAGAATACCGTAGTGTGCGCATGCAGAAGAGATTGGCGTTGCTGATGCAAATCTTGAAGAATCGAGACTCCAAGCTCTTCGGTTTTCAGCGTTGTTCTTCTACTTTCCCTGATCCTTTCACTGGACTGATTTAATCTCTCAGTAGACGTCAACAGCCTTCCTCTGTGATCGGTGGAGGCCTGTGCCCTTAAAATATTTTAGCATATACTTTTCCAAATATTTTTAAATACCCATGTAAAGCAAACTTTGTTGTCCATGACATACACATTTTAAAACAAAATAAAACTAAACAAAAAACAGCTTCTCTCAAGGATACAATTAATTGAGAAACATAAAATAAAAGATTTGGCAAAGTGCGAAAACTAACAATTAAGCTAACTTGAAGAAAAGTTCAATGACTGATCCTGTGGCATGCATACGGTAGATTATAGAGTTATGCAAGAGCCAACATTCAGTGGCAGATGAAAATCACACGCATCCTCTCAGAGAAGTCAACCTTACACTGTCTAGCCATTTGATGCTAATCTCTAGGGCCAATTGATACTGAAAATTAAGCCCACAGCTTAGCAAACAAGATTTCTTGCCTAGATAAGACTGAGAGTGGAAAGCCATAACACGCATAAAGGCCTCAGGTAAGTCAAACATTTCCTCAGATGGCATTGAATTCTGTTCTTGGTGCTTCGAACTGGTCTAGATCATCCAAGACCGAAGTTTAAGATACTTTCAAATCTTCTGTGCAGTTTCAAATGATAGACAGGAGAAGCTAAGGAACGCAAGAAAAACATTCTATCTAATGAGTATCGGCATGACCTCTATTCGCTTGGAATACCATAGTTTAGAGTGAACTGAACAATCTCAAGGGACCTTTCAGATGCTTACAACATCTGAATAAATGCATATCTCCCCGATCTTGAGATATACATGCATGTATATGCTTATAGACCCAAAATAAATCCATAGTCCAATCATGGCATAAGCCTCAAGCCACAGTAACCAACTGCATGAACAACTAAGGCAAGTTTGAAGCATCTGGCATTAGAGGAGTTGCCTCTCCTTCCCTTTCTGATTCTCAAAGATGTCGTTTTAACTTCCTTGGGACATTCCTATTCTTCTGACTTTTTAAATTGACAAATTACTAATAAAACCATATGGTCTATTCTAGACAAGAAGCAAAACATAGCATCCAGGGAAATATGTGCATGCACAACTATGTGAAAACAGTATCTTATTGCCTACTCTTGCAGGAATGACATTTTACGCATATCATATTAGATTATTGATAAGAATTTCACGAAACTAAGATACGTGAGAACGTTTCAAGAACAATTTTATGGTACAGGAGAAACACCGAGCCAGGAGAATTTATCACATTTATAGCATAACTTGGAAGTAATTTCATATGGTTAGAAAGCTGCAAAGGTATTCCCTACTCATTGTTCTAGTAAGCCCAAATCTCTCAAACAGCAAAAGGAAAATTATTTTACAACAATCATGACCACACAAGAAAATGGAAAGAGTAAATACCATCATCATATCCGCCATTTCAGACTCCAATATCTCATCCCGTGCAGCTTGATTGGCATTAGCTGATGTGATTCTCTTCACTTCCGTTTTCAAATTGTTTAAATCATTTTTATATTCTCTCAACTTAGCAACAAGTGTGGCTTTTGCACTTGAGGGCAAGCTCCTAGCCTCAAGGTCCATTTTACGAATCTAGATATTAAGCCAAAGTTGTAAGTTTAAATTTTTAGTCGTCCTCATCGTCAATTATGAGTTATATATGTTTGATATAGAATACCAATGTCTCGGCATCCTCCAATCCTGCTTTTACTTCAGATACTTCTTCTGTTCTGCAATAACAGTTACCACCAGTATCAGCAGCATATAGAAGAAATTGGGATATAAACCTATAGAGAGCTCAGAGCTGTGGTAAAAAGAACCTAAACGTGAAAGACCACATTTCTTATGAGCTGATGAGCAAATTCTACCTGCTGCTCTTACAACATAAAAGCCTAAAAGTCTAGTATCATTGTAAAATTTCCCCCCTCAAAACCTTATCAAGTCCTTCAAACAGAACAAGTTACTTATAAACTCATTCGAACAGAAAAGTGGTAAATTATGCGACCCTCTCCAAAATATCAAACCGCTTGTAATATGAGTTTAATCCAACAGTTGCAGGGAGATAACTCCCCTTCTCTGCGTTGGTTTTAGTAGAAAGAATGAATCGTCCAAGTTGGCCTCAACTGCTTGGTTGCTTTAGCGAACAAAACATACTAATCAATCACCAGCACTAAAAGAATTTCTAGAGATTAATATGAAGATAATGATGTAGCAAATTGTACATAAAGAATTTAAAAAACAAAAAAAAGAAAAAAAAAAAGGAGTAGAGCAGAAAAGTCCAATAACCAGGATAAATAAATAACAGCATAACCAATATTGAAAAATAAAAGACGTAGAATAGCATTCTGTCTTACCTCCATCAAGGGGACTAGCTGAATTAATCTTTTTGGATAAATTAGCCGACACCTCACAGTACTGTCGTTCGTAACCTTCGAACACTTGACTCATCTTTTCCCCAGAACTCTCCCAAAAGTGACCTTTGATGATTCAATCCAATAAAAAACGAATACCTCAAATAATCCTCAACCAAACCAATGCTAATTTAGTAATTTATAAACATTTGCTTCTCCTCCAATTTGTGACTCGATCGTCAAAAACAATTACATGATCGGTACGGACAAAGAATGCCAAAAACAGAATACGATGAACGCAAATTGCGACGATCCAAGATGCGATGCTTCATACCTCAAATTGATCGAAAAGTGCCAGAAAACCAGCCGGAGGTTGATCGGGAAAAGAGCGACGGAATATGCTGAGAATTTTTGGATCTAACGATCGCTAATGATTAAAGTGCAAGGCACTAGTTGTGGGCTTGCTCGTCCACGTTACCAAGCAATTGACAAATGTGCCTTAGTTATCAGTTTGTTCTCGTTGCCTCCTTTATACCCATGCATTTTATGGTGAAAAATGCCAGAGATTTTTGCGCAATTGACGTGTGTGCTTAAAATTTTATAGTATAAAATAAAATATTTATTTATTTACTTATTATAAATTTCAAAGTTATTTAATAATTTCAGAAGTTTTATTTAGATTTTTAAATAAATGAAAATATATAGAGTTACAGTAGCGAATTGTGAATTATAATGATCGTAACTTTTGTCTAAAATTGGATATTGGAATTTAATGATTTTACCATAGGAGGTAGGAACACCACGTTAAGATACGTTATAAGAGATTAGATGTTTTGCATCTAGTATGGATATATGTGGATGCAAATAATAAAATTATAAAATTATTAACACTATAAGTTTCTAAATTTTATTTTATTTAAACACTTACACAAATTATTTTTTAAGGTGAAATCTATCATTTAATAATTAGTTTCAAAAATATTTTATTAGATGACAATCCAACTCTCAATTTATCTATTTGCAAGTGCATGAGCTTATCATTAAGCCACCTTCATGCAACAAGTTGTTTGATGGGTAAATCATATGTTGGATCTTTCATTTTATAACAAGAGCTCTTCGGTAAATTTTACACGGGCGAATAAGATTATTTTATAAGTTGTAACCCCTTGTGGTTCTTCTGATGTCCAATTTGAGAGTATTTGGCCAATGTAAAGGTTCATCCTTTACTGTATCTTCTACTATTAAAATTCCCTTCCCTTCCTACCCCCTTCTAAGATAGTTTAGTACAGATGATCGATAAGTCATAGCTATTAACTTATGAAATACCTATGGCATCCCAAAAATTGGACTATGTAAGGCTTGTAAGAAATTATATTGGAAGAAACGCACATTATGAGCCAATTCAATTTGATCTACCAAAAAGCACCCCAAGTGTTTTATCTTTATTTTAATTTTATGTGTACATACCAAGTGTATTTGTAATGTACTTATAAATTAAAATATAAATTAAAATACTTAGTGATACATAGGATTCTACTGGATGAACCAAATGTACATGAGAAATGAAATTTCTCAAATAAGGGGCTCTTTGTAGTCATAATAAGCCTATATAAGACTAGAAGGGTGTCTGGTTAAGCTTATTTAAAACATCTTAAAAGATCCTATAACTCAAGATGTTTTTTAAACTTATAAGATATTAGATTTTATTTTAAAAATAAGTTGTTAAATTGTTGGAATAAAATAAAACCTTTTATCTTATAAGATATTAGTAATGATAATTTTGTAATTAAAATAAAATTTTTAACGAGTTTGCAATTAAAATAATCAAAATTCAAGATACATGTTAAAATCTTAAAAATAAGCCGGAACTCCTTGCTTTTATAAAGAGAACTTATAAAATTTTGACATTTTATTTCAAGAGCTAATAAGACTTTTTTGAAAAATTTTACCTGAACACTTCATGATATTTTATAAGTTCTAAAACATCTTATAAGATGGTTTGAAGAGCTTATGAGCTCACCTGAAAACCTACTAAATTATATGAGTCTATTTAGTAGTTAATTACTTCAAATTTGTCCAGATTGGTTTACAACAATTAGGTTATCTCTACTAAAATCATGATTGCATATCGCTCTACCCCTAATGATAAATTAATTATATAGTAGACTTGAAAGTGAATGTATCTTGTGCCCCTAAATTAATCTTATAGTATGGCTCAATTACAAAAAAATGAAGGCAAGATTGTAAGTATTCAAATCATATTACTAGTAAAACAGTATGGCTCAGTTACAAAAAAAATAAAGACAAGATGGTAAGTATTCAAATCATATTATTAGTAAAACCAATCAAAATGACATATAAGACCTAATTATCAAACCTTGGTCGAATTACATTATAATTACCAAATACTCTAGGTGTAATTAATCTTAAATTAAACGTGCCGATCCTAAAGTACATGAAGATATGTGTTAAATATTAGAGAAATATAATACTTTAGATATGTGTTAAATATTAGAGAAACATAAATACAGTCCTCGCAGTGGAAATTTTTATTTTTATGTTATTCTTCTTTTATATTGCTAATTTTATAATTGTTTTTGTGTATCCCAATGTATGTTCTTCAGCTATTTTTATTATTTTTGTTCGACGTTACCTATGTTCATTTATTGACAACTTAATTATATTATTAGATCTTGATGATATTTTTGACTTATTACTGTGCTCACATATTGAGTCTTGGGATTTGAAATAATTAAATTAAGGACAAAATAATTGATCCTATTAATCAGTTTTTATTTTTACTTATTTAATTTTGACACCATGAACATAAAATTAGCTCTAGATGCACATGGAAGCCATAAAATTCCAAAATTATGATATCTTAATTAACTTGGAGCAACAAGAAAAAATGTTAACCTTTTGCCCAACTTTATTTCAATTTCTTACTTAGAACTTGACAATGAATTATTATTTTTTATTGTTAATTAATTGTTCAGTTAGCAATCCAATCCAAGTTGATTATCCGATATTTGGATATAGTAACATTTTTAATAGGATTCCACTTTTCTGGGGGAAAAAAAAAAGAGCTATTGAGGAAAAGTTACAAATAGTAAAAATTGAAAATATTTTAAAATTGATTAAAAATAAACAAAAAAGCCAAAAAGAATTAAAGGTGGCAATTCAAGGTTGTTCATGTTGTGTTAGAGTGGGGATATAACATAAATTTTATTAATTCGAATGGAATCAACCTAATAATAATTTAAAAGTGTTCAATTTTAATCGGTTTTTCATAAGTTTGACTAATTCAATTAACTGACATGATTCCAAATAATTATTTTTGGATCTTTTTCACTTTAACTAGACTTTAGTAATTGAGAAAAATAAAGATGATTAAAAACTTTTTTAAAACCATTGTCAACAGCCATTAGAGTATGCACATTCGATTCACAACACAACATAGTTGCCAGGAGAGTAAATAAAAAGAAGAGGTAATTATTGTTTTCCATCTTGCTCTCCATTTGCCATTTTACCCCCTTTTAAAATAATGATAAAACTTATATTTGTTCAAATTCGACTTGATTCGATCAGCTTAGATGGTTTTGATTGTTGTATTACTCAAAATAATAAATCGAAGAACTTATAGTTTGACATAAACTCATTTATGCCTCTTGGATTTTTTATCCGTGGACTGGACTTAATCCCAAAATGAATCAGCAATAATCTATTTTTTCATGTCAAAATCATATTGTATCAGAAAATTGCTACTCTTACAAAAAATGTTTATAAAAAATACTCAAGGAAATAGAAGTCCAAAGATGACAATGATTTGGGTAGAACTTGAACCGTGCCTACTTGGGACGGGTCTCAGATTTTAGCTTTCAAACCTAGGCCAACCTTGCTATAATATTTTGTACGTATACAAAAATTTATTGATATGTGTATAAAATTTAGTTATACATTTATGCGATGTGTATTTATTTTCATATGAAAGCATATATATCTTTTATATAGAATCTATTTATACATAATATATAAATGTAATATTATTATAATTAAGTGATAATGTTGTATTAATAATTAATTTTTCCATTCAATATACATAAAAAACTAGCATGTATCTTTGTTATTTATAAATTTTAAAAATCAAAACATGCATATATATATATTTGATACAAATAAACTATTCATTCTTAATGTATCATTTTTCATATTTAGAAAGCTATAATGAAATTTTTTTTTAAATATATGTTATGCTAGTATTTTTAAAATAATAAAACAATATAATAGATTCAACCAATTTAATCCTAAATCCAATTAAATCGGGTCTTCAATTTTGATGAACTTGTCCCAAATCCGCTGTATTGTCATTCTTAAGCATAATTAAAGGGAACTGCACACAACTTGTCTTTACTTTCATCCTATATTTATTTTTTTTTTATTTCTATGTTTTTTTCCTTCTTTTTTTGCCGTCTTATCTATTTATTTATTTATAACTCGTTTCTTGATTTGACGGTCTTTATCATCGCACCACCAAAACTCACCTCTCTTATTTTAAAATTTATAACAATAATGCCGTTATTTGAATAGAGTGATATCGCCTTGCCCTTTTTATAAAGAATGTGCGAGTTCAAATTAGTATAAGTGTTTGTCTGCTGTACAATAATATTTATTTACCAAATGGTAATTTACAGTGTTTGAATTATGCTTAATTCATAATTTTGATTTTTAAAATATATTCATATTGATGGATGATAGAAAAAATTATGACAACAAAAGTCAAGATTAATCTCAAAGCTTATTTTAGACTTTAGAGAATTAAGGAAAAAAAAAATATTTCTCTTTCCTTTTGTTTTTAATGAACAACTTGAGTATTTTTCCAAGACGTGACGGTTCAGTTGTTAGATAAATAAAGAGACACACATGGGCAAGCGGGCAGCATCCGCGCAAATCGGGCACCGAACGGTATTACAATTTGCACATGTCTTCTATTTCTTTTTCTAAATATATATATTCCTCAAATATTCCAATCCCACAAAACCAAGATTCTGAAAAAAAAAATATATATATATATATATATATAAAATATAGCTCCAAGATCTTAAAACTATTTTGATGGTCTATTTGCATGTAGAAAATGTTTTCACAAGCGTAGTAATAATTCGTTTTCTTTTGATAAAAATCATTTATAGACATCAAATTAGTTATTTTTTATTTCTAATTTTGTTTAATAAGTGAATAGAAATTTTAATTTAAAATAATTAATAGTAATTAATATATAAATATGATATAATTGGTAAAAGATTGTGATTCTGATTTTTCGGAAACAAGAAGTAAAGAAAAATGAGAGATATTTTGCAAAATAGCAAATATGATTTTAACTCTCGAAACAAAATTATTTCGAGAATACAAAAGCAAGCGGAGCCTAAGTTGTTCTCAAACTATTCAGCGCTACAAAATTTAACATTTTTTATAATTCTTGTAAAGTAATAGTTTAGCAAAAGTTTAATTATTGAAAGTATTTAAAAACATGGAAACAAATATCGTATGCAAAAGTTAGTCTATCTTTATCTTGCAAATCATTTGCATACGAAATAAAGCAAATAATCATTAATTAGATATTGATTCGAAAACGATGAAAATAATAAATAAAGCAAATAATCATTAATTTAGATGTTGATTCGAAAGCGATGAAAAATAACGACAGTGAAAACCTAAATATATGGATATAAGCATCTAATAAGTCAAAAACGAGGTGAAGATGCTTCACACAGACGCGTTGAATCCAGCCCATGGGCAGTTGTTGTCCCCTTCATCAACCCATTATTCAATTTTCCTAACTGACCCCAACAAACATTAAACAATTCCAATTCAATAAAAAAGATTGTAATTAAGGAGAAAAGAAAAAATAAAGAAAACAATCACGGTCGGTGCTTCTTGCGTCTTCTTCTTCTTCAGGTCATCTCCTTCTGTACGCTTATACAAATTCTCTGAACTCATAGAGAGAGAAGGAGAGAGTTAGATGGGTGTGTATGGTAATTTCTAGAGGAAGGAAGGAACAGTGAACTTAAATCCATACTGCCCATAAACCCTTTTTCCTTGATTGAAAAACAATTCTGGGTTTTCAGCTGATGGGTTCAGAAAGCACGTTTGCTGCTCAGAAGCGGAACTCCGGTGGGCTTCCGACGACTGGAGCCACCGCGAACGGTGGAGCACGCGGCCGGGCTGCCTCGCTCATACCGCGGGGGCGGCAGATCCATAAAACTTTCAACAACATCAAGATCACTATTCTCTGTGGATTCGTCACTATACTCGTACTCCGCGGCACCATCGGTCTCGGTAACCTCGTTTCCTCTGAAGCCGAAGCTGAAAACCAGCATCTGATTGAAGAGACGAACCGGATCTTGGCGGAGATCCGATCCGAAAAAGACCCCACGGACCCGGATGACGGACCCGAGGAATTTCTCCAACTGAATGATACTTTTAGTCTAGGACCTAAAATCAGTACGTGGGATGAAGATCGCAAGGTATGGCTTCAGAAAAACGCTCAGTTTCCGAATTATGTTAATGGGAAACCTCGAATTCTGCTTGTGACTGGGTCGCCGCCAAATCCTTGTGACAATGCGATTGGGGATCATTATTTGTTGAAATCTGTGAAGAATAAGATTGATTACTGTAGGATTCATGGGATTGAGATTGTTTATAATATGGCTCATTTGGATAAGGAAATGGCAGGGTACTGGGCCAAGTTGCCATTGATTCGGCGCTTGATGTTATCACATCCAGAAGTGGAGTGGATTTGGTGGATGGATAGTGATGCTCTATTTACTGATATGGTATTTGAGATACCTGTTTTGAAGTACAAGGATTATAACCTGGTTATCCATGGGTATCCCGATTTGTTGTTCGATCAGAAGTCATGGATTGCATTGAACACGGGTAGTTTCTTGTTTAGGAATTGTCAGTGGTCATTGGATTTGTTGGATACTTGGGCTCCAATGGGGCCAAAAGGTCCGATTCGAGAGGAGGCTGGGAAGATCTTAACTGCCAATTTGAAGGGTCGGCCGGCATTTGAGGCAGATGATCAATCTGCACTGATATACTTGCTGATTTCACAGAAGGATCAGTGGATGAACAAGGTTTTTGTGGAGAATTCGTATTATTTGCATGGATTCTGGGAGGGGCTTGTGGATCGGTACGAGGAAATGATTGAGAAGTACCATCCGGGCTTGGGAGACGAGAGGTGGCCATTCGTGACGCATTTTGTGGGTTGTAAGCCCTGTGGAAGTTATGGGGATTATCCAGTCGAGAGGTGTTTGAAGAGTATGGAGAGAGCTTTCAACTTTGCTGATAATCAAGTTCTGAACTTGTACGGGTTTAGGCATAGGGGTTTGGTGAGCCCGAATATTAAGAGGATTAGGAATGAAACCGTGACACCTTTGGTGAATGTAGAGCAGTTTGATATCCGACATTCGGCGCACCACAGCAGTGAATCTAAGAGCTAGCTTGTGTCACCTGTGAGCCATACTATCTAGGTAAATGGTTACTTGGATTTGACTTTGATGATTGTTCAGTTTTTGGCAAATTCTCGATCATATTCTTATTTCAGCTAACTTGCTTGATTTGGTTATAATTACCATTCTTGAAATGTGCTTTATTCATCTCAGTTTGTTGTATAGTTTTGTTTTGCATGCCTTCATTTATTGCTAACATAGTACTGGCTTGCTAAAACATGTTGCTTAAACATAAATTCTTGCAGTATTTTATTAATTTATCACAAGTAATCCATTTGTGTGACATAATTTGATGGTGTGAATTGGTTCATAATCTCATTTGTGATTTGAATCACTCCTCCATTTTGTCGATGATGATTCCGAGTGCCTTAATATGTCTACTAGGCATTTACATAAAGTTAAAACATTGCAATCCCTGAAGAAACACTCTAATATCCCCTTTCTTTCCCTTGCCACCAGTAAAACAACGACAATAAATCAAGAACAATCGTGACATAGAAGTATTCCTATTTAGCTGCTATATTCTTTAAGACACTTGCTAGTAGGAAAACGACCTGTCAAGAATCAACTCATTTTATATATAGGATACCTGTATGGAGTACTTCGTAGTTATTCATAAGCTTTAATACATTTTCCCATGATTGTGAATAGCTAAAATTTTCGCATATGAGCCATTAACAAGTAAAAATACTTCAACTGAGAATAAGTGATTGACTATATAACAATCTGTGATAGCACTCATTTCCTACAAAAATCCCCCTCAAATTAGCAAGTTGAGCACTCGACAAGTGACATCGGATTTCAGTGGTTGGATGTTGCATTGAAGCCCTCTTTCTCTGACATTTATGCTTTACAGAGTACAGCAAGCGAAATAAAATTGCCCAAAAAATGGTATTAACAAATAGTGCTCTTATTTCTGGGGAAAATTGCATTGACCTCCCCTAAACTATTAATTATTGGTAACCACCTCCCCTCATTTCTCAAACTTGAGGGGAGGTGATTGCCAATAATTCGTAGTTGAGAGGAGGTGGATGCAATGCTCCCCTTATTTCTGTGTTCCTTGTTTCTGTTATTGTGGTGGTTGCACACTTGGCATTGCATACATTGTCGCATATAAGGAAAAACAGCGATAAATGTTTAAGTTGTCAAATATGGGTATAAATTTGTTTACCTCTCATAAGTAACTTTTTGGCAATTCATGTTCTTGATAAAGCTTACATCTTTGCATAACGGCCTGATTGCTTGCGTTCTTGCTGTAGTTTACTGCTTCCATCAGAAGGGGTGGATCAGAGAAATTGTCAGTTCATATTTATACGATGGATCTCATTGGAGATGTTCTTGAATTCGTGCTGATGTAATGTCTTTGTAAAGCAAGAACACGGGGGAAAATGTTTAATTTCCTTTTTTTTTTTTTTTCATTTTTTTTGCTTGGTTATTAATATAGCAGTTGTTTTAGCTTTTCATTCTTTTAGGAATAGTGTGAACTCAAAGTAAGAAGGAACTGGCCCCGGAGGTGATTTGCATTGGAAGAACACAGAAAAATTAGGATTGGCTATAGAGTTAGTTCCCCAGCAATTTCATCTATTGTCCTTTGGCTGCAAATGTGAGAACAATGTATTATTATTGCAAATTGTGAAATGTTTGAGAAAATATGAACATTCTATGACCGACAGAATGTGCTAGTTTTAGATATTTGGACATGCTAATTTTCTTTCCCCCCGCCCCCAACCCCCAAATCGAATAATTTGAAATTTTTGTTTGAGATAGTTACCTCAACACCACGAGATCTTATCTAGTTTTAGAAATATCCCATTTGGGGAATCATAATGATGCATCTCGTCATTAGTTCATTTCATGAAAAATTTAGCAGAGTGTACGTAATATTATAATTATAATCCGCTGAAAACTGAAATTATTAACAAGAAATTTATTTGTAATATTTACATTTAGGGAGCATGGTTGATTAATTGAATGTTACATAGGTTTTGTTTAGTTAACGACAAGCGTGCAAAATTGCAAAATTACACTCAAATCACGAGCAGTGAGTCTTAAACTGTACTGTCTTCGCCTCTTCTTCTTCTCCTTTTTTACCTGTGCTCCCATAGTTCTTGACAGTTGTTTGCTGTGTGAAAAACTAAGAAATTTTGGAACTTGTTTGTCCACCTTTTTTCGTTAAACGCATTTATACTATATATAAATTGTGAAATTCTTATGTAGTTATTTTAATGTTGTGTTTTTACATGTTATAACTAAAATACCCCTCTGTATTAATATACATCCTAATAATCAGTCACTCAATTAAAGCTATAATCCATTTATATTAAATTATGTATATAGTTATATTAAACTTATTAATCATATTCTAATAACTAAATACACACAAATCAAGAATTCCGCATACTTTAGTATGGATGAAATACATGTCAATTATTTCACACACGACTATACAATAAACAATAGTTCACGTGAACTACAATGGTTGCAATCTGCAGAATAGCAAGACACATTATGCTATCATTATATAGCACAACCTGAAATACATTTCTCAATTTTATAAGCATGCTTTCTAGCGCCAATGTGGTGAAAAATTCAATCCTAGTGAATACGAACACTTTGTACAATAAATATTAATCCTAGTATGTAATTTCCACACGTACCACTTTAATTTTCTACCAATATTGCTACTGCTGCTACTTGGAATTAGAAGCCAAATTATACCCTCTTACAACAGCCACCATGCGTTTGGCAGTCTCCTGAATCATGACATGAATTTGGCTATGGATTGGGGCTAGTTGGAACCCTATGGAGTCCCAGCAACAGCTGATTCATCCGTGATATTTGATCCAAGAGTTGATTGATTCTCTGCAAAGGAAATTTTGCAAACAAGTTATCTTTCGGATAATTGCGAGTAAACGAGTATTTGTTTTAACTTTTAATGGACATTTTCGCAAACAGTTGGGGAACTACGTACCCAACTCACCTCATCTCTGTCTTTGATGATCTCAACAAGCCGACCTCGGCTCTCTTCCACGGCTCTCATTCTCCTCCGCCGCCGTAAGTACAAAAACGCAATTACTATGGCCGTTAAAGCGGCGGAGCGAAAAGTCACAAACACGCCTCGCGATGAACTAAAGCAATTCCATAAAAACCTTACAAGGAGACTCACTTTGGAATACAATATCTTCGTCCACAAATGAGACCACTTCGCCAAGTTAGCCGCCGGCCTCGCCTTGGGAGTTGAAAAGAGAGGGGAACGCCGCACTGGACTCGAATCGGACGGCGAAAATGTGGCCGATGAGTTTGAATCGGAATCGGAATTCGAATCTGAGTCGGAAAATGAAATAAGTTGATTATTGGTGTGAATGTGAAAGATTTGGTCGGGAGTGGGAGGTGATTCCGGGGAGACGTGAAGATTTTCATGGTTGATGGGAGGAAAAATAAGATGGTCTCGGTGGTTTTTGATGGCAACCATTGACCATGGTGTTTTTGGTGGTGGAGACACGGTGGCGTCGGGTGGAAGGCTGTGGAGTGTGTTCCACCCAATTAAGCATTGAGGCAATGCTCGCGGCGGCTCCGCCACTTTTCCTTCCTCTCCGGCTACGGCTGAATCCGTCTCAACCACCATTTCAGGTAAACAGTGGGAGTTTCTGGTCGTCTCCGGCTTTGTTATTCAAATAATTTTCAATAATGAATCATGATGGGCTTAAGTGCAATTTCTGCTGGGCCCAATAGACCCATTAATCTTTGTGTTGGGCGAAGACGACCAATGGAGCCCATTGGAAACTATTTGTCTCGTTCCTATTGACAATGGGTTTCCCAGCTCAGCTGGGCTCCAACCAAGTCTGGCATTAAATAAATTGTGAGGCATCCCAAAATATTTTGGATTATTCGATTACGTAATCTTTTTTTCAAAAACAACTAATACTTTCCATCAGCCCATTGTTATAATATGTAAATGGCCATTAAACATTGGACGCAATAATGACTACTTAATAATAAAGAAAAATTCTTGAAAGAATTCGAACTTGCACATTTTCTACAAAAATAGAGAAGTAGTGCCCCTTTATTCAATGAACAGTGATATGGGGGAATCGATTTATGAATTTTGGAATTATAAAACTTTTATTTTGCCACTGACACTAACCTAGGGGGGAGGGGGGGTGTCGTCTCACGTATCTATCGTGGTACGCCATCAAATTGAGCTTAACAGTCAAGTACGTCTAGCTTATATCTAAATCATAGTCGATTTTTCATACAAACCAAAGCGTTATTTAACTCATATAAACTTAGAAAAGATATAAGTTCATTTGAAGAAGTTTATTGTTCTAAATAATAATAAATTACACCTAAGAATATAATAATAAATGAAAGTACTTACTTTGCATACGTGACATTTTAGTTGTGAAAAATTTTAGGGGCGACTTAACAAAAACTTACATGCATAAATGCTTGTTTTATTAATTGGCTCTTTTGGATTTCCTGTGCAAATTTTGTTTTGCCCAAATGGTGCTTAACATTTAACGATTTAATTAGATTATGGTTTTGAAATCATGAAATTTTTATTTGAAATTCTACAAATAAGATGTAAAGTTGTCAACTTTATAGTAGTTAAATCTTATAGTTATAATAATTAATATATTTGATGTAATAATATATGTAATTGCTCCATTTAACATGTAACAAGCAGAACTGATGTTTTGAATTAATATGAATTTGAATCCATACCAATATGTATTAATCTATCATAGTCTTTCCAAGGATCAAAATATCTTCATTGGGTTAATCTTCGTGGCCGCAAAGCATCTTTCTATTTGAAAGGCTAAATTCATTGTAAATTTTGAAAAGAATATAGATTCGAATGTGACATGTGGCCCGACAGGTTAGATTTCAACCCACAATTTTTTTTTCCTTAAAAAAATACTGAATTCATTATGCATAGAACAACATCATTATATCTAAATAGTAACTACAATCGAAACTTTTAAACATATTATTCAATAAGAAAAAAGAATCTATCATTCAATGATAAAATAGATTTGAGCTTTTAAACACATTGTCATGGTCTCCAGGCCCTCCACCTCGCCCATATTTTCTTTAAGATGTAAACTTCCAAACATATAAAATTTTGTAAAACCTCAACCTTAGTATCCATGCAACTACTTCAAATATTTTATATTTTTAAGTTACACCAAAAATATTGAGTCACAGGCTTGTCAATATCTCCACAGCCCGTAGCATCACAAAGCCGAAATAATAAAATTTCCCACTAAAAAACACACCCACTTTTCATGTTAGGTTACGCTTAGATACTTATAAAATCTTACAACATTAAAATAACATAAATCCATAACATATTTTAAGAGATTCCAATTCGGCCTTTTGTTGTTACATGAAATTCAAATGCTTTATTATTGCCCATTATTCAAATTGGTCACGAGAAAATGTTACGTAGACCGGCTGATTTTGATTAGTGAAAATATAATATTATTATTATTTTTATTTAATTAAATTCCCTTTCAAATTTATGATTTTTGATAAGATTTCGATTTGTCACAGTACAAATGACCGTTTAGACGCTTGTAGTCATAGTACGGCTGTCATATTCTTCAATTTTGTCTTAAAATACTTAAATATTAGAGAATTAAAAATTAGAGATGCTATGAACTGTCCTTTGACTATTATTTTCTTTCATTTCAACACCTTTGGGTTGGTTGTGTTTTGTTGGTATTGTAACATGGCTATTTGTGATGTTATGATGATATTATCATTTTAAGATAAATTAAATAATTCTGAATTGTATTTTTTAACGAAGTCATTAAATTTATTTATAAATATAAACATGTTGATATTTGTCAACTAACAATATTATATTTGTAGTATTCAATAATCAATATGATTAAGTACTCAAGGTCACGGTAGTAGGGTAATAGTGTAATGACCCAAGAA
>JACFYI010003618.1:974450-989998 GCA_014898755.1 Handroanthus guayacan | reverse complement strand
AAAAAAAAAAAAGGTTTTGTAGGGTGGCTAGTGATCAACAATTTGGGCATATGGGGACAAAGATGGCCATGGTGCTTTATTGTTGTTGGATGATAATATTTGACATGTAGTGCATTTTCAGCCATATGGTTTTCGGGGCGATGAGACAATCTACAAATACACCCATTTTGACATTATCCTAATTTTTTATTATGCCTACCACAATTTTGAATGTGGGAATAAAGTCTAGATGTTGATATGCTCCAATTGCATGCTTCTAGTTTTGTGGACAAAATCTGTGGAACGTGGCCTTCGTAGATCACTCCATGTATTGAGAAATTTATTGTATGGATTGATGGTAATTTCATTGTGAGTACACATCTTTTGAAATTAGTACTTATTACTAGCTGAGGGTGATTATAACTAGGGTACTATAATGTGGAATTGGATGGCTTGGGAGTAGTAGTGCATCGCATTTCATACATTCAAATTTATCAGATTGAGAAGTGTTATGATCGTTATATTCAATATTATTGAACTTAGAGAGGGTAATTTGCACTGGATCCATAGTAAAATAATCAAAAATTGACACCCACTATATGACGTGGAAAAGCAAAATATATCTATCCGCTGCAATTTATGTACAACGCAATTTGGCTGACTTGATGATATAAGAGAATTTTGCTGAGTTGCACTTATTTGTTTTTTAAGTAAACTTTTAAGTTGAAAAATCTATGACCTCTACACCTGAACTCGTGATTGGTCTCTTTTTACCTAGATGTCATCTCAAGGTTCTTTTTGTGTGATCTAGTGCCATTCGGTTCCATAAAGAAGATTCACAATGGTTCCATCATTTTTATGTTTACTTATAGCCCAATATATATAAACATTGAAACTCAAGATCATTATATTGTGAGGTTGTTCAAATTTTGATAGGGGATCAACTCAAAAAAATTATCTAGGAGTAGCTACAACATATGCAACATTTAGATTCCGACAATGGAATAGGAATTCACTACAGAGAAATCTAACAAATAATTATTAGAAAAGTGGATAGAAAATCAAAGATTATATGTTTAAAATTGAGATTTTGAAGGGTATTTATAGAGTTAAAATTATGTAATATTATTGTACTATACGTGAAGGTCCACCTTACTATCATACTTAGATTTACTATTACACCCTCAAAACATATTATGAGGTCCGTTGCCTTTAAGCAATAAACTCTTACCCAATCGATCTTTTGCCACATGGACATTGTAAAATTTGTCACTTACAACATTGTTCATGATATATATGTGCTCCCCTATGGATTTCCTAATTGTCTTGTATTCAAGAATCCAAATTCCCCTTGAAAGTATTATCATCATAATAAAAACAAGCATGTAAAGTTAATTTTGCTATGTTGTGACTGTACAAGTTTGAAAGCCATGGCCTAGATTTCTTGGTTCTCATAAATTCTTTCTTGGTTTGCAATAAACATATGACATGTTGTCCTTTGATATTTGTTTGAATTGCGCAATCATAAGCGTCGACGGACCCCAATTAGATTTCATCGAATAATCTGGTCGGCCCATGCTGGATCCAGTTCTTGTTCGAATTGCGCAATTTAGGGAGATTTTTTTTTTTTTTTAAATAATAGGGAGAAAGGGAAAGTTTTGTTAATTTTTTGTGCAAATTTTTGAGAATCCAGAGGGGAATGGTTTTGAAAAATTTGTTACGTAATGTATTTTAAAATTAAAAAATGTGTTTGGGTTAATAATGATAAGAATCTGGTCACTTGAATTGATTGATTAATTTAATAAATAAAAAATAAAAAAAAATATGATAGTTTGCTTAATTTGAATGTGATAAGGTTGCTATTAAAGAATAATAATTTTATGTAATGAGCGTAGCATTTAACAAAGGATTTTTCTAAAAGTATGTCACAAAATATAATTTTGTTTATATCCAAAATATGAAGGGACTATATATATGTATATATAATTTGAAAAGAAGTCTCGATAGGTAAGGGAGGTGATTTCAGTATATTGGTTGTCTTAACCCACTCGACTCCTCAATATAAGATAACACTAAATATCATCATAAACCCCCAATAAAGGGCTTAGCAAGAGACATATAACCATCTTATTTTTATAGATGACGTCAATGATTATGACTCAAATCTGTTATCGATATAGAAGCTCAATTATATTGAGATATTGTCTTGCTGTACGCATTCGGGCTTCGAGTAAAATTTTGTAAAAATGCTTGAATCTATTGACTCATTCCATATAAGTCGCAACTAGATATCATTATAGAAAATATAATTCTTATAATGAAAATCAATTAATAATTTGTAGAGGTTTCTCTTTCACTTAAAATTTCACAATTGTTCCAATTATACATTATTCAACAATAAGTAAAATAAATCATGCTCAGAAAATAAAAATAAATATTTTTATTTTAATTTAACAATTTTACTCGAACTGAATATGTTTATCCCATTATTTATTTTGTGAGATACTTTGTGTATTATATGCAAACACCATCCTTGTCTTGAATTCACATAGGTCACACGTGAAGTCAACTCGCCACCTAGTCAGATCCAAGCAACCACTCAAATTCCTCCACGTGTCCTACAGCGTCGCACATTTCTGGGGACATCCACCATTGGCTTTATGCACCGCCGCGCACACAAACACAGACAAGGACAAAATAGTAAAACCAGATTTTAACGGAGAGACTTTCTCCCAATGAATCACTGTAAAAAGGTGGGGGAAAACATTTGTTTCTTATTTTCCTTATTGAGAACGAAAGCTCTCAATTTATTTTCTATTTCACTTTCAGTGCGTGTATTTGTGTGTGAAATTTTTCCAAATTTTCATGCACAGATGATACGCACATATACATACAGTATATATGTTCGTACTTTGTATGTTAGGTATAGAGAGAGAAAGTAGCGTAGAATTATAGTGAGTGGAAAAGGAAGGAGGGTTAGGGGAGAGAGAAACACGTAAACGAATAGTGTCCAAGCATATAACGAAGGACACAGGGACGAACACGATTGTGCGCCTCAGAAACTACGACGCCGTTTCATTTCTCGTTGACCAATTTACTAGCGTTATTAATTGTTGGTGTTGTATGAATGGGATCAGATAGTTTAGTTTATTCTTCTAGTAGTCTAAAATTGGCTCATTTTTGTGTGAGAGATTTGTGATTTTTTTTTATTTTTTCTGCGCCCCGTTCGCTAAATGGCGAGTTCTTCTGCTGCCGGGTTTCGCTCGGAAGGGATTGACGATGTCCGAGATTTCCCATGGGTCTGAATATGTTCCTATGTCTTTTTCTTTCTTTGTGTGTGTGAGTTGAATGTGTGTGTAATTGGATGGTGGTGCATGATGCAGGAGAGTGGTGAAGGATCGTCATTGTCGTGGGAGAGGTATAACCATCTCCATGATCTCATGCATAGGGGGAGCACGGCTTTTCGTGAAAGCCGATTTGATCAGGTTACTTCCTCTGCCGTCGTTGTTGTTGGGGGCATCTGTGGTCTTTTTGTTTTTCTTGTTTTTGATTGCTCTGGAGAATGTGCCTTCTTATCTGGGAAGAGAACTCTGTGTGGGTTTACAGTTTCTTTCTTTAGAATCGAATGTGTAGTTGAAATTGAATATAACCATTGTTTTAGGTATGGTTTCTTTAAATGTTATGTTCTGTACCCGGTGAGGTTGTATATGCGATTCTGCTTGGTGCCCAGAGCTCTGCCTTAGGTTGTTTCAACTTTATCTGAAAGGGACCTCCTTGAAAATTGACTCTTTTTTTAGTCTCTGGGCATCTACCTGTTGCCATTTCATAAGTCCTGTTTGTCGATGTTTTGGAGGAGAACTGCCTGAATGATCTCAAGCGTTGAGGAAGCATCAGTCTAGACATTAATTTATATGTGCATTGAAGAGATGCTGCAGGTCTTGATGGGATAGAGTTCTGATGTTGGTATTATACAGCATGTTAACACTAATTGTGCGGTTGTTAACCTCATCATATTGTTCTTATTAGACTTAGACACCCATAGGATGCTCCTTTTAGGAACTTTTGGTAATAGACAAAAAGCCTAACAGACAACTGTTGCATGAAGATAGAAGGCTGTAGACTGTGAAATTCTTATCCTGGGGGAAGAAGCAATCATGGTATTTTGGGAATAAGATGTGGCCTTCTGGACAAACACATTGCTGATCCTTTTGAATGTTAGCTACTATGATCGCGCATTTTGGCATGTAAATTTGTCCACATCTACGGATGATGATGGTTCTGATGTTGGTGAAACGTGACTTGGAACTGCAGCAATGTTATTTGTCAATTTTTGCTGCTCGTTGGAGATGTGAGATCCACCTTGTTTCAATAGTTTCTTTTTCTGTGCTGCCACCAAGATAATAAAAAAACATACTTGTGCTTCATCAGAGAGTTCTTTCTTTCATTAAGAGGGAACATCAGGTGGAGTTTGAGTTATGAGGGCTGAGCTTCTGTGGGAGCTTAATGCTACTGTACTGAATTATCATCTTTTCTTCTGCTCATGGGAGACAACCCGGTATATAATATTTTCATCATTTTCCCTGTCATTTCTTTCATTCAGAGAGAACATCAGGTGGAGTTTGAGTTATGAGGGCTGAGTTTCTGTAGGAGCTTAATGCTACTGTACTGAATTATCATCTTTTCTTCTGCTCATGGGAGACAACCCGGTGTATAGTATTTTCATCGTTTTCCCTGTCATTTCTAGCTTCCATGTTTGGAAGCAAGAGTAATGTTTTGGGCAAAGATTGTCAGTTATATGATCAAGAATTATGGAAGTTTCCAGTCTGTCTGAAAATGTTAAGAACATGCAACCAGTGGTCGTCACAGATAAAGCTGTTTCTCATGTTGCCTGCAGACGATGGACATAATTTGTTTTGCATACCTAACTTCTCTAGTTTCATTGACTCTTGGTTTTCTCTGTTCCTTTGATAAATGCATTTATTAAATGAGGGACTTAAAGGTTGATTTATAGTTTTCTACTTGAGTGTGTAACATATTTGGGCACTTAACTTTGGTTGGAGTGACCTATGTTTGTTTGTTATTGTAAACTTATAACTATAGTTCACTTTTATGCTGTCTGTAATTGGGCATAGCTTTTTCTGTTCAGACAACAAAGTAAGCTGTTTTATGTGATGAGTATTATTTTTGTATTGCCTACTTTGGTTTACATTGAATTTCTGAGGTTTAAGCTTTATAAAGTAAATGGATGCCAAATGACATGGGTCGAATCTCATTCTGCAAATAGTTTAGGAATAATGAAAACGACCCGTTTATGTCTGTCTAGCCTGTGTTCGTAACATGCTAGGTAATTGGACTTGGCTGTTGTAAATGGCATCTATAACCATTTATTACCATGAAGTTGCTGCTATCCTGCTTAAGTATTATGAGATATTTTAAAGATATTTACGTGAGAGGAAAAATTGTAATTCCTGACTTAAATCTTTATCATCAGATAATTCTATGATCACTATTTATCATCTTACACATGTTTGTCATTCTACTGTTTGATTTGTTTTTGCTTAGGCCATTGAGTTTTACTCAAGAGCCAACAACATTAAACCAGGTGACCCTATTATTCTGAGCAACCGATGTGCAGCATATCTCCGGTAAGTAGTGGCTGACCATAGTTTCTTATTTACATGTTCATAATGTATTCTTTCTAATATCCCAGTCCTCTGGATTTCGTTTCCACTGGTGATGATCAATTTTCTGTTGATGTTTTTAATCTGTAAATTTCCTCCAGGATTAGCCAATTCCTTAGAGACAGGCCTCCTTCTGCCTCAGAACACAGGCCATTGAGTGGGTTGGATCCAACAACTCATGCTGGGGTGTGATCCCATAGTCTAGTCTTTCCTTCAATTATATTTCTTGCCTCCATATTGTTCGAGGAGCCCTGTTAATTTAGTGCTTGATTCTTATTTTAGCTTGCACTAAAGGATGCAGAGAAGGTGATGGGTCTGCAAAGTAATCTAGTAACATCCTACATTCTTAAGGCAAATGCTCTCATTCTGGTGAGCTGGTCATTTTCTTTAGTTTGCTTCCATTAGTTGTAAGTGGTGGATAAACATTGATTTTTTTTTACGCTTGAAAGACTGAAAAGATAATCTGCCTTAAAGTTTAGGCTTGAGTTATCCTTAGCGATACCTGATTTAATAGTTTATCTGCAACTACATGCTCGTGGACATATACGACTGCATGTCTGTGCAATTTGCTTTTTTCTCTTCCCTGGTGCAGTTGTTCTCATGTCTTTCAGTATTTGGTTCAAAGCTACCTGGGCCTTGTGGTGTGGTCTGTCAAGATTTTACATTTTTGTGGGCTTAGTACTGCTTTTAGTAATGACAGTCAATTTGATATTACTTGGCAGTTGGAAAAGTATGAGCTGGCTCGAGATATTATTTCTTCAGGCCTTCAGATTGATCCTCAAAAGTAATACAGAATGATGATGTTCTTAAGAGAGTTTCCCAACTTTTTGGTAGTTTGATATGAGTAATAATTAACCAATGAAACACTTCTGCAGCAATCCTCTTCTGAATTTAGAGAGGTCTACGGCCAATACATTAATTAGGAGGAGCAATGTAAAACCACGGCGTACTGATGATTATGATTGCACTCTTTGTTTGAAGTTACTGTATGAACCAATCACAACTCCTTGTGGGCATTCTTTCTGTCGCTCATGCCTGTTTCAGTCTATGGACAGAGGTATTAACTCCCGACAGTTGTTCCTTTTCCTTTCTTGATATTCTGAAAAGTTGTCTTTCCAACATACCTCTCTAGTTTTGTTCATATCTTGCCTAAACGATTTCAGGTAATCGATGCCCACTGTGTCGCACAGTTTTATTTCTTTCTCCTAGAACATGTGCTATCAGGTAAGTTTTCCCTGGCTTAAGATGGTTGTTTTTGTGTCATTTTTCCATTCTAAAAGAGTCATATAGTCTGTATGTGTATGCTCACAAACTACTTTTGGTGGACTACGCGGTCATATTGTTTACTAAGGAGAACATTTATATAGAAAAATAGTGCTGAGATTAGTGAAATGCAACTTACAAGACCCCAATAATGAGAAATATCAATGAAGATGAAACAATTAAGGTTTATACATGGCCTGTCTTTGGATTAACATTTGTATCCATCTAGATGTTCCCTGTAAAAATGTGTCATGGAAAATGTTAATCTGATTTCTATTATGTCAATGAGCCATAGAAAAAGCTTGTCCATATGGCTGGTATAATGTATCTATTTGTTGGCTTTTCCAGTGTCACACTGAACAACATCATACAAAGGAACTTTCCAGAGGAATATGCAGAAAGGAAGGCGGAGCATGACAGCTTGACAAACCCTGGTGTTGATTTATTGCCTCTTTTTGTTATGGATGTTATCTTACCATGCCAGAAGTTTCAGCTTAACATATTTGAACCTCGTTATAGACTTATGGTAAGTTGACCAAGTTAGTTCTACATGCTTTGACTAAAAACTTGATATTTTTTTAGTTTATGCATTTTTAAAAAATCAAATTAAAGTTTCTCCGCTCTGATTTTGTTAGTTGTTAATTTAAGTGGCAAATTCGCATCCTATCAATGCCAAGCAAAGGATCAAGGTCCTGGCTTCCATAAAAATTTTGCGTGTTTGGCCTGAGAAAATTGATTCTGCCTACATGCCAGACGATGTGTTGAAACCATTAAAAAAGGAAATGTTACTTCTGGGATGTATGCCAATTTCAACGTAGTGCTTGCTCTGATTATAAGATCACTGGGGAGCCTTCAATTGTGGAGGCAGCATAGTTTTTATGTAACATGAAGTTACTTAGGTTTTGACTCAATATGATACTGATATGGAGCCTTGTTTGAGTAGTAAACTTGTAACTTGTCGAATAAATACCACTTTAATCATTTCACCATCTTGTTGCTGTGTTGCTAACTTATCTGAAGCGTCATATTAAATGTTTTGAAACAGGTGAGGAGGATAATGGAAGGAAACCACCGCATGGGAATGGTATATTCATGTCACTAGAGTTGTTTCTTTGTTTTTATATTCATGACATTATTTTGTACTATATACTCACCGTTCCCTGACTTTGGCGCTTGTCTACTATGTAGGTTATACTTGACTCGTCTACGGGCTCAATAGCTGATTATGCATGTGAGGTGGAGATTACAGAGTAGGTGATTGTTTATACTTGTGGTGTTCTTTGAGTTCTTCACTGAGAAAAAGATATATAATTCCATGGCTTGCTTTTATTGGCACTTCAGGAGCATATATGATGATTACATTTCGTTCTTAATGCAGTTGTGAGCCACTGCCAGATGGACGTTTCTTTTTAGAGGTAAATTTTCAGTAAGCTTCACTGTGTTATTTTGATATGCTCTTTCAGTTTCTTCGGATTTTAATGGATGTGGCTGTTTGCAACAGCAGCAGGACCTCTGATTTTGTCTACGGTTTAAATCTTAGGCTGAGTCAAACTAGATCGTGCAACTGGCCAAAAGTACGACCTTCTCTAGAGAAATACAAACCTGTTTATACTGTGTATCGATTTCCTATAGGAGCATTGAACTTTTTAACTTAATCCAAGAAGAATATTACTATGGAATTCATTCATGCACTTGTAGAAAGTCACCCTCTGAAAATCTAATTTGTTTTTTATCAGTCTTTATGTTAGGTCATGAAAGTACAAATGATCTCTCTCTCTCCTGCTAGTTTAAATCATGTTAGAAAAACCACCTTCTTGGTTTCAGCTGTCTTTTTCTAATTTCTGATTGCTTAACTGTTGGGTCTAAGCAACTGTTTGGTGCAGGTCGAAAGTCGCAGGAGATGTCGCATCATTCGAAATTGGGATCAAGATGGGTAAGTTTCAACACCTGTCTTTTGCTTGTAAGATAACTATTTACACGATCCTTATTCACTATGACATAGGCTTCTTTATTTGATTGTTTGTTTATTTCATCATTGTATGTTAAGGTACCGTGTGGCTGAGGTTGAATGGGTAGAAGATAATCCACCAGAAGGAACATCAGAGAAGAATGACGTAAGGCTAAGTTCTTTATCTGACATTATAATGCTCACTTTTTGTGTCTTCTGGTGCTTCGCTGAGGAAAAATTGGCTTTAACACCTGCTGAATTCGTCACACTGTTGGATTTTCGTGGCATACTTTTCATTGTTATCTGAAAAAGCACATGAAGAACTTTAAATGGGAGGAATAATGATCATCAATACCCTCAAGATTTTTGAAAGAGACTGCTTCATTATGCTTCCAAAATTACCATCTTTTCTGCTTTTAAATTTTTGTTGAATGCTTCTTTGTCTGGAAATCTTATATCTCACTGTTCTCACGTCTTATATGAAGGTCTTCAGGCCTTCCTAGCAAAACTTTGGTTTGTGTGACTTTATTTCTCCTTGCTTATAGTTACTGGCAATGACCCATAAGGCAGCAGCATTTGCTTGTCAATGGATAAAAGATGCACAAGAAGCAGCACAGGGAGGTAATTACCTACACATCTTTTCACTGAATGTCTTTAATGGTATTTTCTCATCCTTTTCCTTTTTTATATTTTTTTCCTCATGTGTTGCTTCTTCCAATTCTTATTGATTTGAAGGAAGAGTTTTCTTACAGATAGGGTAAGGCTTGCAGAGCTTTTTAAAGCAGAAGGATTGATGCCCTCCACACGAGATCCTGAGCGCTTCAGTTTTTGGGTATACTTCTTAGTGTGCATTTTAGTCAATCATGATATATAACTTCCGGTTTCTTAATGATGCATGGCATGATTGCAGCTTGCAACGTTAACAAATCGTAGGCCATCAGAAAGATTGGATCTCCTTCGATTAATAGATACAAAAGAGGTATTGATGCTGACTGATTTTATTTTATTTTATTTATTTATTTATTATTATTATTATTTTTACCCCCTCAGAGCATCCAAGGTGTGTTGATGCCTGTGGGTGACTTACAGCTATTAGTTCGTGATGACGTGTCTGTCATAAGCCATGTCAATTGAGTCAGAGAGTTGCACAATACATGTGTAACTTGAAAGTGCCAAATGGAGTGTGCTTTCTTATTCATGCATGGCACCTTCTTCAGTGGGATAGTTATAATCTAGGGCTGTTAAAAACATATACCACTGTTTATCTAGGTACCGTATTTTGTCTGCCATTAGACTATATTGACGTAGAAATATGGTTAAAGTTGACCTGATTTTTATCAAGAAAGGAACACGTCTTACGAACATTTCAAAACAAATACTTGGAGCTCCTAGAATAGCTTACATGTGTATGCTATCAGACAATATTCATAGCAGTAATGCATCCAAGAAATAATGCATTTTGAAACCAAAACAAACTAATGTGAGGAGAGACATCTGTAGACTTGGTTAATTATATTCGCGATTTAGTTTAGGTACTGAAGCATGTGCCAGAAAGTGATTTATGTTTCAAAAGATGGATATACGTCAAGTATTGAAGTGTTCCTAATACATGTCATGTCTACCAAGTGCTGGAGTTGTTTAGCTTATGATTATGGATTTTCCGTCGTTAAAAACTTAATCTACCACTAGGCATATAATGTTATTTTATCAATATTCTCCTAGAAGGTTTAGTTGATTTTCAGGTCTTAAGAAGAAAACACCTAGAAATTCTGCAGAATTGCTCTGCAGATCAACGGTATCTAGAGGCATCTTGAGGCAGGGACGAAAAAACAGATGATTGACCATGTGCTATACAATTACCCAACTTGGATCTGTTTTACATTTTTGTCTTCTTATTTTATTTTATTTATTTTAAATAATGCATCATCGACATTTCTGGAATTTTGTTACAGAGGATTAGACGAGGACTTCTCTATATGAAGGCAGAAGAGCAAGGATGCAGATTGCAATAAAGACACAGACTATCATGTAACATGCATTATTTGACAATTTAATTGTTTATATGCGTTTGTTCATTTACAGGCTAATCATATTCTTTGATCCACATATAGAATTGGATCTCCCCTACCTTCAGAGCTTGAGAGGAAATCAAAGGGGAGATGCAGAAATATAACCATATTGCTTTCTGCAGAAACCTAAATTTCTTACTGTAAAAAGATGTTCAGCAACATATAGTAAATAGTAAGAGAACTATTCATCTTTGTTAGAGTTGCATAGAGTTAATTCTGACTTCTCTGAGCTAGAAATGTTGGGATTGTTGAAAATTCTTAAATCTCATATAGGGAATTGGTGATTGAAATAATAATTATACTTTTTTTCCAAAGAAAAAAAAAGAACGAAAGAAAAGCAAAAATAATGATACTTTGTGTGTGGGCAGAATAGGCATCCTCTTGGGACTTTGTGCTTTCTGTTAAGGATAATTACCTCAACACCTCTTGAGATTTAACCTAATTATAGTATAAATCTGTGATTTTAGAAATTATAGTTACATTTTTAATTATTAGTTTAGTTGATGGATATTTAATGCAGTGATAATTGTGATATGAAAAATTATAATAATGCATTCCTGTGGTTTGAGAAATTAGATAACAATGTTATATTAGGATATTTTATTGTATTTTTTCATATTACATCTGCACTAGTTTATGTTTTCTCAAACAAATTGTAGAAGGTGTTATTGTATATTTTGAAAAATTTTACGATGTGTTATTGCAATTAGGCCAAAACTCAAAGGAGGTGAGGTAATTACCCCCCTTGGAAGTTTTCTGGGTTGGTGAATAGATACGCAATTCACTTTGAATAATGGTTGGAGTTGCTTCAGAATGTTCGAAGGTATAATGTCTTTTGTATGATATTCCCAGAAATTTAATTATCTTTTAGTTGGCAAATTTTGTGTATTTCGCAGCACAGGCCTTTTTGCAAAAACTGTGAGACATTTGTAATATACTGTATGTATGTACGGATATTTGGTCCTTTTGGCCTGGTCGGTTTCATTATCTCTAAGGAGGAAGCGTAAAATGGGCAAAAGTGACAAGCATGGGTAGGCACAATAAAAAATCCCAAGGAATATTTATGGGTTTAGGCTTTAGGCCCGAAAATGAACTCTTCAAGATTCTTGATAAAAATCAAGAATGTGAAGATTATGATATTCGGTTATGCTTATATATGGTTAATTCATTAGGACATATTTCGTGTGTGTGTGTGTGTGTGTGTGTGATGGCACAACTTCACTATTGATAAAAAGATTTGACCGCATTGAAGTATTATATTATCTCTAGTTAGAAGTGTAGTCTTGGAATAGGTCTTGGGAGTATTATGCTATCCGTGCATACTTGGTGAGAAGGGTAATCTTGGAATGGACCTTGGAAGGCTAGGAAAAAAAATCGAACATATCATCTTAAGTCCTTCGACTCTTTTAATATGGAGAACACTAAGTATTATCATAGCAATATGTTGCCAACATTTAGGACTGATCATCATAGCCATATGTTGTCAACATATTCCCATCATCATGTATTTGATACAAAATCTTACCTTGAAAATACCTCTCAAAAGGTGAGAAGGCCAAAAGGGGATGTATCATTCTGGACTCGTCCAACATGAAAAAAAAATATAAAATTTCATCATAAGATGTGGCTGCGCAATTGCAGTACGGCCCATGCAAGACTTTGATATTAATATTAGTTCCCATTAACTCGTTCAATTAACAAGAAACCTAGTACTTAACATACAGGAGGCACTGGCTACTACCTACATATATCAACACAAAATAAACACTACAAAGCATGTATATACGTGCAAATATTAACATTTACATTTAATTTACAAAACCATATATTACGGAACATCAAGCCGTGTCATGAAAAAGGCACAGAAATCGAGGAAGAGGAAGACGGGACCTGTAAGCCTCTGCATATCAAGCAAATACTCCACATCGCTGGTTTTGTAAAGCTGTCATTATTTACCAACACATTCTCATTAGGGACGTGTATATCTGGAAATAACACCTTTTTCTGCATCATTGTTAGATAATTCAAAGAAAGTTTGGAAAGGGGGCAGGTTGTTTGAATATCCATCACAAAATGCTTGCTTTTTGGTAAAATCAAAAGGAAGTGACTTTTTTCATAACATCAAGCTCTCGTAGCTCAGTTGGTTAGAGCACCCGTTTAGTAAGCGGGAGGTCTTGAGTTCGACTCTCAACGAGAGCAAATAGACATTTTTCATAATGCCATTTTCTTGTTCTGAAAAATAGACCAAATAAATATTTTAAATTACTATCTTGCATTGAAAAATAGTATTCCCACACTTTAGCAAATAAGGATAAGTAATATTTATCACGAAAAAGCAAAACAAGAATTTTAAAACACCTCATGAGAACATTGTACCAATGACAAGCCACTTTATCACATACTCTCCCAAACACACTTTTATAGTTAAGAATTTTTAGGGGTACAACGGTAACTACTCAAACCTTAGGGGTGCAATGATAATTATCTAAATATCAGTGGGTGTTTTGATAATTATGATAAACCTCAGGGGTTGTTGATGTAATTATCCCTAAGCTAAATCAAACACCTATAATTAGCATCTCTAATTTCCAAAGGTAATGGGATAGAAGAACATCAAGAAAAAAATCAGATAATATATATGTAATACCTGCATTTCAAACTTCACAACACACTGCAGCTGCGACACATTTTCGTCGATGGATGTTACACCATTACCATAATGGTTGTCATTTATGTGGTTAACGATGGGCATATTCTCTGAGCCCTGAATGGCATGAATGAAAAGGCATTTCATGTTATAATGCCCAATCTTTTTCCACCTGACATTTAGTCCTTGCAAAGCTCCAAGAATCTGAGTCATTATCTCTCGTGGACGTGCTGGAGACTGGTAAAGTATTCAACACGAGATGTTATGACACTCAAACCAACTACATTACTAAGGATCAAGCTAATATATGCAGTTATTCTTAGTAAAAGTTTGGAGAGAAAATTTTAGATGCCCAAAAAGATTTCATAAGGTATGGCCTACTTTATAAAGGGGTAATTACCTCGACTACCCTTGTTGTTTGGCATAATTATAGATAACATTTCTTGTGGTTTGAAAAATTACAATAACACCCTTGCTGTTAGCTTAGTTAACAGAAAACTTGATAGCTGTTGACTTGAAAATTACAGTAACACCCCACTGTGGTTTCAGAAATTACAATAATATCCCAAGCCACAACTACAATAAGTTTCTCATCAGTGGCAGCAGATGTTACTGCAATCTTGCAAACTACAAGGGTATCATTTTAGTTAGATCAAACCTTAGGGGCTGTTAAGATAATTATCCAAACCACAAGGACATTATGGTAGTTGGATTAAACCTTAGGGTTGTTGAGGCAAATATCCATTTCATTAACCAAGTTTTAAAAGATTAAGTTTTTCAGAACTTGAACCTTGAGTCCAACAACCCATTGCTTCTGTCTTGAGATCTGTGGCGACAAAGTTCCATCGAGCGGAAATCCATGCGGATTAGCATGTGGGTAAGGCCCCATGGAATAAGTCTCCTGAAAGATAAGAATATTGCTAGGCATGAGTTGAAGGCATTTTCTTTAAAGAAATTATGGCATTCCCTAAATAACTACTAACATAAAGTGTCGATTCCCAACCCCCAAAATACCAGGATGGAGATTGACCTCAAAAGATGTGATAAAATAATATACATTGACATTAACATATACTTAAAGTTATTTGATAATAAATCTATTGATTTATAGAGCAGTTTCAGGATCTCTAGCATAGACTAGAGCACATGGAAGCGCCATATATCAATATTTGGAACTCCAATGACTTCAAATGCTATCCCCCTATCCCAAATTCATTACCAAATTCTTGTTGAGACATCCTAAGATAAAACTTTATTTCCTAGAGTGGATCTTTTTTCCAATACCACCCTCTTAAAACTGTAAAGACGCGAAAGCACATTCGCTACAGAAAACCCATCTTGAAGTGCTCCTAGAGAATGCAAAATTTCAATAAACTAACTACATACGAAATTAATAAGTTCCATCAAGATAGACATACCACGGACTCCTGAAATTCAGCGCCTAGGTAGCCAGTGGAAATGGGGGACCGGTTGTCGAGTAATAGATAGTATGCAACAGTAGCCTGCAGCATAAGGTAGTAATGTTAATATTTCATAAAGTCGAGGGCTAAATATATTCAAACGAGGAGTTCTCAATGTTGTATACATCATTTTGTATTCTGTTCTGTAGTGATTCAATCAGCTGGCTCCTGTCAAATCCCATCATAAGAACTTCTTGAATAATCTCCTCATCAAGCTGCAAAAGTAAGCAAACTGGCTTGGTCATATAAAAGAACAGCACATTTGGTGATTAACCTGTTGCCATGCAGTTATGTAGTTGCAGCATATATACTATTCCAAAAAACTGTCATCCCTTAAGAGATGCGAAAACATGTGCCCAGCATATTCATAGATTACATATGTCTCTAATGACAAAAATAGCCACAAAAGTTACTTGGCATGCGAGTATTTTAAGGATAAACAAAGTTCAGCAGGAGGACAAAGTGAAGACATTTTTTTTCTGTTGATGATTCAGCCGGGGG
>JACFYI010003618.1:961101-974440 GCA_014898755.1 Handroanthus guayacan | reverse complement strand
TATTGATGATACAACCTTCTCAAATGGCATCCAAAACCTTTGAAAAACAATTACCTTTTTTAGATGTTCAATTGCATGAGGTGGAGTGACGGCTAAGTAGCGAGGGAGATTAACTTTGAACCAAGGGTGCTGACGTATCTCATGGGTAGTTATTCTCTTCATAGGATCCACTACCAGCATTCTTGCAATTAAATCGCGAGCTCCATGTGACAAATGACTTGGAAGAGTATATAGTCCACTCTAAAGTATTCAAAAAATTACATAGAGCAGTATGAATCCCATCTTAAGCCACATTTTAGCACATCAAACATTAAGTTCAAGAAACAGATTCATAGATATACCTTTATTTTCTTGAAGAGGTTGGGAATGTTTTCATCATCAAAAGGAAGAGCACCACAAAGAAGAGCATACAAAATAACACCACAACTCCAAATATCTACCTCAGGTCCAGCATAAAGTTTCCCTGACACAACCTGCAATCAGCTCCAATTTTTGGGGATTAGCTTTGATAGGCTGTCTCAAGTAGCAAATTACAGTGATAATTCTATATTTCAAAGTATACTGATTTTACAACCTCCGGAGCAGCATAGTTTGGGCTTCCACAACTTGTTCTTAGAAAATGTCCATCCCGCATGATGTTGCTTAAGCCAAAATCAGCTATCTTTACATTGCCGTTCAGATCTAGAAGCAAGTTTTCAGGCTTGAGGTCACGATGGACAACCATGTTTCTATGGCAATACTCCACTCCTGCAATAATCTTGTACCCAGCACAAACACAGTACAGCAGAAATACAATTCAAAATTCAATATGTTTGTCTTGGAGGCTAAAACTCACTAATAAGAAACAAAGAAGAATCACGAAGAATTCTACCTGCTGAAAAAAGTGCCTAGCTTCATCCTCTTGTAACCTGCCCTTTTCTACAATATAATCAAAGAGTTCTCCACGAGTCACATACTCCATGACCACATATATATCTGCTGGTGTCTCTATAACCTCATAGAGACGTATCACATGTGGATGCACGAACAATCGACATATTTTAATTTCTCTTCTCACTGCATAGCATGATTAACTCTTAGAATGCTGTAAAATGCATTCAATAATATCAAAGGAAATAGAATAAGGATAGTACCAAAACATGAACAAAATAGCATCAAGCAGGAGAAAATCAAAAGAGCTATTTTCATTGCCATGCAACAGAACGCTTTGTGGAAAAGAACGTTATAAGGTTAGAAGAAAAAATTCTTTGGCTATTATCAAGCGACAACTTTTCCACCTTTTTCCTCCATGTCAGGACTCTTCATTCTCCGACGGTTAAGGATCTTAATGGCCACTTTATGCCTGGTCCGAATATGTTCAGCAATTTTGACCTTTCCAAAGGAACCATGCCCAAGAGTTTTTCCAATTCTGTAGTTTGTTCGAAGTGATTCGGCGGTCTCACCTCCACCCTCCATATTCCTGCGGAAGAATAAGAATTTTGTATCAGTCCAGAGAAGAATTTTGTATCAGTCCAGAGTACCAAAGTAATAACATTTTTCGTAAATACATTCCATGCAGTAAGCGGCTCCAAGATTGGTTTTACTTTTAATTTCCACAACTTACAGCAACAAAAGTGAAACCAATTTTGATGTCTTTCTAGTGCAACTGATTAGAAACTTGTAACTCCTTACATTCAAATTACTACCTTAATTTGAACAGTGACACAAAGGGGAAAAAATGACCACCGACCAACACTCTTGAAAAGATGTCAAGAGTAAACACTGGGGGTCCCTGGTGTTCTACTGGTGTTCTACTGGATATGGATTGTATTCACGCAACAGGCTCTTGCTTGATAAAATTCCAAGTTGTGAAAATCATTTGACTTGTAAGAGGTAGTCTCTATCATTACCCAAGGATAATTTACTGGCCTAAAAGTCAATTACCCAAGTATCTAAAGAGCAAGCGTCAAGAGTATAGTCCTTGATCTAATCATATACAGATGATGACATAAACTTTCAGAAAACACATTGAGATGATAAATAACTATAATTAGTCTTAAACCTTATGTCATCAATCAATAAAGACCTCAACTTTATAACCACCCTTCATCATGCACAAAATCACATGACGAAAAAAAGAAAAAACAACAAAAATACAGAATTAAAATAGCGTGAATGTCCACACGTAGTTGTCACTCAAATGTTATAATCCGCTTCTTCAAACAAAATATTCAAACTCTAAACAAAAACTCTAAGCATTTAAAGTTGTTCAAATATGCTTTACACAGAATCTGGAGCTTAGTAATCAAGCACAAAACCCATAATTAATCACAAAACCGATCATTAGGCTCAATCCCAAGGTAATTTCCGGATTCAATCAAGTAAGCATCCTCTATAAGAAAACCAAAAAAAGACACAAAATCTGGACTAAATTACCCCCCAAAAAAATAATAAAAAGATTCCATTTTCAGCAAATTGAAACGGTTGATCAACCAATGATGCAGTGATAAAAAAAATTCAACCAAAAATGGATTCCTAGACAGTAAATTACCTGATCAAGGAGTATAATTACATGCAAACACTGTATGAGCTGTACCACGCAGCTCTCCAATTGAAAATTTCGATGAGAGAGAGTGGGGGGTTATGCTTTTTAGAGAGAGAAAAAGATAGCAATGGAGGCTTTTGGAGGCTAGAGAGAACAATGATACATATAAAGATGGAATAGTAAAATATATAAATATAAGATTAGGAAGTAGCATAGAGATTGAGGAAGCAAAACAGGAATGGGTGGAATTTCAGGGCGCTGACTCAGCATTCCAATGGATATGTACAAAGTACTAATTTAATGTTTACCCGCCATTGTTGCACATGATGACCTTTATATATAAGATCTTATATATGAGATTACATGTTATTTAAGTATTTTTTTTAAAAATAAGAAAATATATAAGAAATAAAAAAGAAGAAATATGATCAATTTGACACAAGGATGTATATATAAGAAATGATAGTTGGTTGGACTGATAACGTGTGAACAACTCAACGGTTGCATATGTGGAATTTAAGAAATTTACAGTCAAAATTCTAAAATAGAGCTACTGTTATAATAGAGTAAATTGCACTTTTATGTTGTGGAGAACGAAATTTGTAGAAAATCTCATGTGAAAAAGCAATAAACATTGAGTCTTTTTTGTCATCGTGAAAATAAAGCTCGTTGTTTATCTATGGCGGGAGTTAGAATGTATATGTAGAAACACAAGTTAACACGGTGTCGATGGTTAGTTTATAAGAAATTTTTTGCTCATTTTATCTTTCACAAGGAAGCAAAACATATTTTATGCTATAATAATATCGATAATGCCCCTAAAAAAAAACAAAAAAAAAAAAATCGATAATGCACCCACTTTTATGCCCTGTTGAATTCTTTTTATTTTCACAAAAGTTAGCTCAAAATAATTGATCCAAATATATTTTTTCAGTAATTTCATTCACAAATGTAAAAAATAGTAGTAGTTATTGAAAAAAAAAATATAAAAATATTATAAGAGAAATTCTTACTATCTTCATAGATAAAAGTATTCTTTTTTTTTTCTTTTTTTGCTTTCCAACACTTTTATTATATTTACAGTACTATTATTGGCTCACAATTTTAAAATGATAAACGGAAAATATAATTATAGCTCCATCATTTAATTTGTAACTATATATATATATATATATTATTTTTTATAAAAAAAAGTATCAATAATAACCCAATCTAATCAATTTATTCGATATGGAGAACACTATTCATTATTGAAATTTCAATTCTATCTATTTTGAATTTAAATACCTTCTTTAAGTGATTTGTATTGATTCTTAGATGTCATTCGAAAAACTTTCAAATATCTTAATTTGATTAGATGGATTATTTATAAGCTTCAAAAAATTATTAAAAAAATTATGTTAATAGGTGTTTATTTCAAAAATCAATAACAAAGAGATGAGAAAAAAAATTTCAAGACTCCTTGACAAATGTGTAAATTCAAAAGTCTTGTAAATGAAATAATAATACTTTTATCCATGAAAAGTTAAAAGAATATAAAGTAAATAAGGGCAATTTAGTCATTTGTTATTAGAGATTGTGGAGCATGGAGTGCAGGAGGTACAGTATGGAGTGCAAATATCACCACCCTTAAATATTCAGTAAAACGAAAAGGAAGAAAAATGAGACGAAATTTATACAATAATATATAGGAGATAGGAGGAATGACTGAAAATAAACGTATGAGAAAGAGCAAGTCATCTCTCACACCTGTCAATTCTTTTTTGTTGTGAAGTATCTTTCTATTTCTAAAGGAAAAAAATTTGTTGCCTGATATGTCAATTTTATATTTATATACTTTAAAGTAAACATTAAAAATTATATATATATATATAATATTGACGAGTGGCTCAAACATTTTTATGAATGAGATGAAGAATTTAAGGTGACTCAAATCATATCTTGCAAACAACGAAATGAATAGTAGTATTTTGATAACCATAAACAGCATTATGTGATTGAAATATCTCCAACAAATTGCATCTCTTTTATCAAACATTTATGGAAAGTCGATTACAAAAAATCGAATCTTATATATAAAATATTAATAAAGACTTTTAGATAACCTGTAATACAATTATGTTAGAAATATTGGCACAAAAACAAGAGGGGCACTAAAAAAGAATAAAAAAATAATGTCAAATGTAATAGCATATGGAATGGTTTGTTATTGCATAAAATAAAGGCTTATGATCATAAATTTTTTAAACTATTGTTGAGAAAGTTGTTAAAAACTCAAATATGGCAGAATTTGTAAAATATATTTAGATGGTATTTGCAATTAATTGTTAAAAACACTTATCTTATTATGAACTGCGAAAATCCCCCTCTTTTTTTTCGCTTTTTAATGTTTGAAACCACAATTTTTTATTGGTTTACAGTGAATTATTTTATGCTTTCTAAACACTAAATACTTTTGATTATAATTATTTTTTTTCTAACTTTCAATAACAATAGGTAATTATGCATTTACATAATCTATTGCAAATATCATCTTAATCCGATCAGATTTCTTTATTGTATTATTACTCTTATTACTCTTATATTACTTTACTCTTATATATAGGCGTGTAAACGCGTGGCTACAGTACTCCGCCCACGCGCTTGCGTTTTTTCCGCCAAAAACGGCGCCGTTTGTAACGCTATTCGCTGCACAAGTTTGTACGCTTTGCTTGCTTTGTTGTACCAGATTTTAATTCATGGCGGGCCCCACTAAAATGCCGGAAGAAACGTGTTTAGTGTCTCGCTCATTCCTCGCTCCTGCTTCCTCTGCTTTTGCCCATATGCACTTTTTTTGGGGTTTTCTCAGACTAAAAAAACTCTGTATGGACGCGGATTTCTTTTTCCTTCCAAATCAACAGCGCTGAACCATTGCCAAATCAATGATTTACTTGAGGTAAACCTGCTTCGGTTCCCTCTCCATTTCTGTCTCTCACTTTATCGTAGATTTTCATTTAGGGATTTGGTTGGGATATGTTTTTCTTTGTTTTTTCTTCTTGACGTTTTTCAAATTTCCTCCTATTTTGTTTTTTTTTTTTTCACCAAATTTTGTGGCTACTGTTGATGGACGTTGCTTCGATTTTAGAGAGTGGAAGGAGGAATGCAAACGGGATCCTTTTGAGGAAAACGATCCTTCTGTTAAAGCTTCGTCTTCTGGGATTTTTGGTTCCGTTGTCGATCTTCGTCTAAGGTAATAGAGACGATTCTTTTTCTTTATCTTTTTTTTTTTAAAAATATTTTGTAATGAGATTTTCATTTAAATTTGGCTTTTTAAGTTAATGGGACTCCTGCATTTTGATAGTTTTAACGATTTCTATTGAGGACTGAGAGTTAACGGGCTATTATGTTATGGAATTGGCTTTTTTATGGTATTTTTTGCTGCAGAAAGGCTGCGTTTGTATTCTTGCACATAAATCTATAATGAATTTCTTTCTTTGCTTCAAGGTTTAAAGATTTCTTTGACTGTTCAGTGCTCAGATTTTCATAGTTAAAGCTTTTCTTTAGCAAGTCCGAACCAGCAGAATAAAAATTAAAACATTATTAATCAATGTTGCCACTATTTTTCCCTCAATATTGCCACTTTGCTGAACAAACATTAAGCAAACAATCGAGATTTTGAAAATAAGAGGCAAGACTTTGGAGACTTAAGTAGAATCTGTCAAGGCTATTATGTAGGACTTAAAGGCTGAAGCTTCATTCTTCAACACTACTGCTTCTGAGTCAATGGTGACAATGTTGATTTTGTGCGGGATAATTTCTTTTTCCTTGAATTTGCACTCTTATAATCTGTCTTTCTTAAATGTTGTATTTACCTGTATATAATATGATTATGCAATTCCTCAGCTTTAAAAATGATAGAAATTGAAACATAAGATTGACGGCTACTGATCATTTTCAAGCGATGGTTTCTGTTTACATTGCAGTGAGTATTAATTTGCTACAACAACCAAAATGAAGTTTTTCTTTTATGGGCTGGGTAAAATGTATGGACCCTTTAGTCATTAAGGTTTCTGTTTATATTGTAGTGTGCTGCTGCCAATGTAATTATGGGTGCTGCTAATCTTCCTCTTGCTCACCCATTACCTCTTAAACAATGTTCATGTTATCTATATTCTATAGTTCATGAAAGTTATTAATTCCTGAAATATAATTATTTTCTTGTTGTCCTATCTTATATCCATAAGCCTTTTTATTAATGATTGGCAGGAGGGTCTTGTAGAGGTCAGCAAAGATTATGTTGAAGAATGATCTTCTGAACATTAGCAATAGCAGGCTGGTTTCCACTTCATTTTAGTTTCTATTGTTTCTTTATTATGAAGCTAATATACTTGGTGATTATAATAATTTGTTAAATACCCTTTTCTTAAAAATTGAAGGTCATAAAGAATCTGATACCACTCATTCTCACAAGATAGATGATAGAAACCTGCAGTTGAAGACGACGAATGTGCATGCATATGTTGACAGATTACTGAACTTGAAGAAGAAGAAGCAGAAATGGCCAGTAGAGACAAGATGAGCTAAATAGTAGTATCAGTAAAATTTCTATTGATTTCTTTCTCTAACTCCTTCTATTTTTTCTGCCAAGTGAGTTGAATCTATTGGGATGTTAGTTCTTTGTTTCTTCAGAACTTATTATGTGCATGTTTAGTTTTGTGTTTTTTCTGAATGTGTTAGTTTCCTACTTTTCTTCTGTCATTTTTATTCTTATATATATATATATATATATTTAACATGCATTGTTTGGATGCTTTCATTTTTTAGGTTCGGATATAGCATTGAGTTGGACTTGATTTCCAAAATATATTATTTGCTTTTAAACATTTTTATATCATGTTGTTATTAATTCCTATTTGTATCTTTGTGATATTTCTGCATTGCTTCAATATTCCATTATTTAGTGATTTTCAGTAATATTTTCATTAGTCATGTTCTTTAAGAATATATTTAATGTTTTCAGCTTTCTTAACGGGTATATATGGCTTCTTATTCGTCTACTTATTTTTATCTTGGAGTTACATTTTTTAGCATTGGTTAGTACTTTTGCCTGCACACTTGTGAAGATTACCTTTGTGTGTGTGAGTTTTTGGAAGAGTGATGCATTTGGTTACGGATTTGAGAAACTTCGTGTGATGCTAATATCGGGCGATTTTGATTGTCTGAAGATAAACAAGCAAAGGAAGTGGAGGATGATAAAAAAAAGTCATAAAATGGGCATTGCTTAGAATGTAGTAACCTCGTAAGCTTTTAGAAACACGGGCTTTTTCTTCTTCTTTGTTCTGTAAATTAGATATGCTCCTTGCATCTGATAACTTCGACTTGGATTCTTGTCATTCTTATGCGTTAGGCAACACCCAAGGAAGCTCAGTTAGTAAAATTGCGCACATATTTGAATTATAATGTAATTGGATATTATGTGTTTGTGATTTGTTTTGTTTAGCATCTGAATTGAATGTTGTGCCTTCGAAATTTCAGTACTTCAACAAGAACTCTTGCTGGTGTCCCAAAAAGAAAGCAAATTGTAAGAACTTTTAACCATACTTATCTTTGTTATTCGAGAATAACTGTTTCCTCATTTAGGTGCTCTTATCTGTGCTTTCTATTTTGCGGAGCACTGAATCATCTAGAACATAGGTGAGGAGACACTAGAATAGAAAGCAATTTCTCAAAAGCCTTTCGTGCTTAGAATAAAGGTTAGTCTTGTGAAAATCTATTTATTCTATATGTCCTGTTGTTAGATTTGTGGACTTTTAAACCAGCACATTTTTGTTGTCTATAAGAGTATGATTATAATATAGCTGGAATGATGGGATACTTTCCAATTGAAATATTGAAATTCTAATTTAAATTGAAAAATAATTAGACATCAGCCTTCGTTAAAAACATACTTTTGGTCTACTTTCTATGTGTTAGTTATGGAATATGGTGGGAGAGGGAAGAGTAGGAGTTGCATCAATGGTTCTATGTAGAAGAAGTATTCTTCTCTCCATATGAGAGAGTTGAAATTAGCCATGGACTATAGGTAGAGCCCTTTTACTTGAGCAGAGAATGATGCTGTCATATTACATAAAACTGATCTTTATGGAGAAAGCAACTTCATCATGAGGTACTGTAAGTCTAAAACACTTTGCCTTCTATTTCTGCTAATTGAAAAATGAAGTAGTGAGTCAAATGATGAGATAAATGTTATGCTGTCAATAGATTTTCCCTGAGCATGTCACAATTAATGAGCCTAAATTAACCTCTAGATGGAGCTACATGAACTTTAACTGCTAAATTGCTGTCTGAAATGGAAGTGATAAATAAACGAACAAGTTGTTTGCTGTCACCCAGTAACTTACCAAACAAAACATATAGGTAGAATGGTGAGAGAGAGAGAGGGGGAGAGAGAGAGAGCGAGAGCGTGAGTATAAGCTATGCCTGAGTTATTTTAAAAAGTTTAAGGACACTTATGATCTTCATTGTGTCAACATTTGCTGCAAGCACAGTGGCACCTTTAATAAATCAAACTTCACCGCTGATTCACATATCGCTTGCAGGGGATGCTTACATGACTGAATAACGCATCATTTCGTTGACATCAAGTCTATGATGACCAACCAACCCATGGTCTTGATGTTTGGTTTTTTTATCTCTTCAAGTAACACAAATTATAGTTTTTCATATTTCAGCAAAGAGGGGATACAAAGAGGAGTTCATGAAGAAGTTACAAGAATGACAGGGGAAGAGGAGGAATTGTGTGTAGCTATTGCTCGATATCTAGCGGCTTGTGGAATAGAGTTATGATAGACAACTTGTGAAGGCCAATTTATGCTGTTTTAAAATTGTTTTAAGCTGTCATAAATAAAATTCTCTTTTATTGCATGTACCATGGCGTTCTTCAATATTTTCTTTCAATACACCAAATTAAAAGTTGACTACATGATAACTTACATATTATTTCAAATAAAATAGTTCAATTGAAAAGGTATCACATCCTGCAAAATAGAATGGGCATAACATTGGTTAATTTTGATTGCATTGTGCATAACCACACGTTATTTTGATTTAATTATCTTTACTATATATGCAGTATATCTATATAGATATATAGAGTTCTCTATTAACAGATATTTTGAACAAACAAAACAATAACATAGCTCAACGGGCACGGCACCGCGCGACGCGCGGTTGGCTCTTTCTAGTATCGTATATATGTCTAATTTGGACATGATATTAACAGATGTAAATCATATAAGACATCGGGTTGGATTTAATTATATATATATGTATATATAAAATATTGCTTACTACCTATTACCCGTAATAAGCCCAATATTTGACCCAACAGGACCAAGAAGAAAACTAGTGAGCTAAATTATTGGGGCTAAATTGGGCCACCAACAAAAGCATTAGCAATTTTGTCTACAAGACCACAACTGTGGTGAAATATCAGTCCAAGAAACAGATAATATTCTGATTCATATTCCGATAATATGACTTAATTCTTATATAACTTATATATATCTATGTATTGTATTTGTTCTTAATTGTATATTATGAAAAATTTTCATATCCATAACCCGTTTAACCGTCCTAGTCCACCCATACGAATCGGTTGTAAAACCTGTTTTACCCGGATCCACAATCATCCCTAGACTTAAATAAATTAGCAAAACTCGAAGTCGTAATATTTTGCGTTGGAATTTTATTTTTATAGTAATAATTGTTAATTCATTATTGCAAATAATGCTCAATTTATTATTCCACGCATAATGGATAAAAAATCCGTCATTTTTTTTCTTTTTCTTTTCAAATGGAATTGTGTACATATCATGATAAAAGGAGGAATACTTTCATGAAATCACATATATATTCTTTGCAATTTTATTTCTAAAAACATTTTTTTCCTTTATATTTTGATAAGTTAACAAGAAAAATATTTTTTTTCCCAACTTTACTTTTCTTCACTGATATCTAAGTTCTAAAAAGTATACTTTAGTGACTGTCGGTTTAATCATATTTCAATTTCTTTTTTTTTTAAAAAAAAATTGATAATTGATCATATGTCAATTATTTGCTTATGATATAATAAAATCATTATCCACATTACAGTGCATTCAATAGTTGGTGGGAAATATAATCCAAAACTTATTTGTTAATTTATGAATTGACTTTTCTGTTAAAAAAATAATAGGAGCTGTCAAGAACATTTTATAAAAGAAACAATTTAATTTGCTTGTGTTATGGTGTATATATATATATATAAGCAAAGCATGAAGATAACATACATTATTATTTTAATTGAAAAACAAATAAGGAAAAAAAAAAAGAAAATGTCACGACTCACGTAAGAGCTATTAATTGTATTAATATGATCAATCTTTGTCTTTTCATGATAAATTTATTATTTGAAGTCAAATCTTTTTTTTATATATATATACACGCAAATGAATATTGAGACACAATTTTGTGTATTATTTAAACTTGTGAAAAAAAATTATCATTATAAAAAAATAACTTCCTTACAGGTATATTAAGATGTTGCTTGTCGTATTCTTTTCAATTTTAAAGCATGTTTTTTTAAATTATCAATTATGAAATTTATGATAGAAGAGTAGCTCCCTTATTATTACATAAATTGAATAATCCACTTAATTTTAAAAGCACTCCATAAAATAAAACAAAACAATCACTATTCACATACAATATAAAGAATAAACAATATATAAATAACCTAGTCTACTTGTAGTGGTCGACGTAATAATTAACCACTGTAACAATACACTATGCGAAAAATATAAGGTTCGATGATTGAAATTTATGAATGTTTGCGATTGTAACATGCAACAAATAACATAATACTATTCTTTTATCCTAATTAGTTAATTTTCAAAGCAAAATTGATGGCTTGGTCCTTTGTGCCTCAAAATATTTTGTGCATTACCTTTAAGGTGGTCAATTGATATGCAAGAATGTCAATTTATGTTTGATTATGGACCTTTTTCTCATAATTCAAAAGATCAATAATTGGTATCATATCACATGATAACATAGAGAGTTAATTTATTCCTCACTTATATGTTATGCTTTTTAAAGTTAGCTTGATTCATTATCTGTGTACTTATTTATTTGACATGATGAGTCTATGAGAGTTATCATTCAAAAGAGATCGCATATAGTTACATTTTTCATATCATAATATTATCTCATGTACACATTTAATAGAACAAAAACATTTGAATTGTATCAAAATACATTACACATTCTCGTTTACATGATGAGAACTTGGCAATGAGATTCCAAATTAGGGTACATGATCTTTATATGTGATGGGTAAAATTGATGGAACGGCGAGTTTATTTTTGGTTTTAAAGTAAGATCATTTAACACTCTAAGATTTGTACATTTTTCGATATCCCAATGATCTGCTCGACCTCGATTGCATAATATATAAGATAACAAAGATATATTTGGTGATGCAGTTAGATTTAACATCGTTGGCCATGTCAGTCTCACACTATAAATATATATCCCGGATAAGAGTAAGATAAATGTGCATACTTAATAAGTTTGACTCTTCAATTGTACAAACAATTGTATATTTGCCCGATTTGAACATTTCCATCTTGCACCCTTACTAACTCAAGTGTAAGAAAATCTATGTAAGGTTACCCGTAATTTTGATTGTATTTTTCAGTTAAGACCTCAATCTACTAGTTATATAAGACCTCTTTGTTCTCCATGTCCTCATTCAATCACAAATGAGTCCTTTTGATTTGTTTTGTATCATATATTTTTCTTAAAAGGGGCACTCTTTGCCTAATAAATATCACTTATTCTAGTATATATCCAAATAATAAACCAGTCAAACATCAATAATATTTTGTCACCAAGACCGTGGTGGATATTGTTTTTCTATTGAATAGTAAGTTTACTTTCTTGTTTATTTGTTTTTGTACTTGACATTGATTTTGTTATAATTTTCTTCTTGCAAACAATTTTTGATAGAGTTGTTAATTATTTTAATGATATTCCTAAGCTGCTCTAATGCAATAAATTGTCTCTAAAAAAAGAAAGCATAAATATAAATTCTCTATGCTTTGGCATTTGGTTCTAGAATAGGCCTAACCCGGTTCCTTTTGGTGGTGCTCCATGCCCAAAATCGCCTACCTAGTGGGTTAGATTAAGTCTCACTAGATAAAGTAAGCTTTCTGTTAGGTAATCAGCAAACGGGTTACCCCACAGGGAAAAACAGAGAGAGAGAGAGAGAGGGAGAAGAAAAGAGCAAACGGGTTGACCCAGTTCCTTTTATATTACTTTTACTATTCAACTAACTCAATGGAAACAAGAAATATGGTTGATTCTTTTAAATGCAAAAAAAAATTAAAAATAATAAATAAATAAATAAGTAAAAACTAGGGACTAATTTGGTCTAGGTCAAAATTTTGCCCACCAAACTTCCATTATAGCTTCTTAACTTCATCAACTAATTAATTAATATGCTCTTAATTACAAAATAGTAAGATGTGATCCAAACTAACACTAATGTGCCTTTCATGTCCCATTTTTTAATTAAAAGTCATATTCTAAATAAATTTTCTTGCACCAAATGTGCATTTGTTTGAAATTATTACTCAAATTTTTGAATAGATTAGGTAATCCACTTTGTACAATATTTTACGATGAAATGCAACGGTTGAAATTATGATAAAATAATTAAAAATATATTGAAAATTGTATAACTAAGTTTCTTACCTACTTCGTAAAAGAATATATATTCCTTATATGTATTCG
>JACFYI010003618.1:942904-961091 GCA_014898755.1 Handroanthus guayacan | reverse complement strand
GGTAACTAATGGGGATGCATAAATATATTGATATTACGTAAATATTTTTCTTGATAAAAGTATAAGTTGAATTTCCTTAAAAAAAAAAAAAAGATACAAATTGTGAATATTTTGCCTCAAATAATGAAAAATGGAGTAAGGTCATTTTCCCTGCAGGTAGAGGGACATAGACTTAAGAAATTGGTGTTAATTATACCTAATTAGATTATAGAGAAAAGGGCACTTTTTTGCAACTTTAAGCAACAAAGCATAATACCTGCCTTTATTCCTAAGTTCTCACCTATAAATGATGTTACACGTCTTATGGAAGATTTTAAATTCTTTTTGCGAAAAAAGTTTCTTCCATTTTAAATTAATAAAAGATATTGGAAAGTTTACATGATAAATAATTTGTTCATGTTTTAATACAAACGGTGACCTATGTTGTATAGGTTGAATATATTAATTGGAAATATCTATGAAGCTTAATGTAATTTTTAGCTGGTAATCAAGTTTTTATATTACTTGAAATTTTACATGATAAATTATTTGTTCATAATTCAATACCAACAACCAATTGTTTATACGATAAATATATTATTGATAGTACCTGTGGAAAAGAGTATAACTTTTTCTCAAATAACCAACTTTATGTAACTAAATTCACCAATTCAAGGCTATCAATTTATATCAATTTTTACTTCTCCATAAATCAAAGTTCTTTTTCAAAATTATAGAAAATTAGTTCGAGTAGTACTCTAAATATACTATATAATTTATCATAATCTATTTCAACAAAATGTTCCCTAAAATGAATCAAAAATAAAAAATAAAAAATGAATGTTCCCTAATTTGTCTTACTAAATGAATTTCAACATTACAAATAGCAACCAATGACACTTCTTACATGAAAAAAAAAAATAAAAATAAAAAATAAAAAATAAAAACCCAAAATCTACTAAATCCATTTATGAACAAAATTTTTTCCAACAAATAAATGTACTTCTAAAAAATAAAAAAATTCAAAATAAACATAATTAAGATGGGGTGGGGTGAGATATCACCAAGAAAACAATAATCACAAGTAAGTCCAAACAAAGTGAGAGAAAAACAAAGGGCATAAACAACTCCACCCCACCTATCGTTGTTAGTTCATAGTTGTTAGACAATCCATTCCAAAAACACCCACTTTTTCAACATCTCCAAACTAACAATCAAAATACTATATCATCTCATCTATATCTTCTACTCACAACCCCTTGATGAACCACCTTTTTCTCCATGGAAGGACAATACTACTCATCTTTTCCAATGGGAAAAGCATGCAAAATCCTTAGAATTTCAATCTTCACTTTCCTCCAAAACTTCCAATATTTCACTTCAAAACCATCGTTGTTTGCCCTCCCTTTTGCCATCTCATCTCTTTTATCTCAATCCCTTATTTCCTCGTCAAACCTTTTCCCATTAGTCCACGGTCGTCTGAGATCCCTTTTTCTTGCTGCAGGATTCCCTCTTTCGTCAGAACTATTCGCCATTCTCAATCTCAGGCTCTCTCAAACCATTATTTCATTTCTTTTTGTCTTGCCCTTTACCTTATCCTTCCTCCTCCTTGCAAAGGCCTCCATAATCAAAGCCCTTGATCAACAACATCATCATAAACAGGACAAGAAACATACTTTCTTTTCTTGGATTATGATCCTTAATCATCTTGTAATAACACAACTTTGTAACTCATTAGTCATTCTTTCAGCAAACGCCACTTGTTTTTGCATCCTAATCATACTTTTCAATGTGTTCGATCTTTTAGGCCTTTCTTCTCCTAGATCCCTTTTGCTCATCTCAGCAATAGGAGCCATAATCTACTCCATCATTCTAGCAAATGCATACATCATATGCAGTCTGTCATTGATCATAACGGGCATAGAAAAACGCAGTGGTTTTAACTCGATTCTCAAGGTTTGTGTCCTAATCCGGGGTAGAACTGCAACTGCATTATCTTTAGCTGTGCCAATGAATATGGCCCTGGCTGCCATTGAAGCTCTGTTTCAGTATCGCGTTGTGAGAGCTTATTATCGAGCTATGGCGCTTAATTCATCGATGGTGTTGGAGGGAATGCTTGTGGCTTATTTGTATGCTATGCTACTTGTTCTGGATACAGTAGTTGGTTATAAGTTCTTGAAAAGTTGTGAACCAGATTATAATCAGGAAGATATGTATTCTCAAAGAGTGGAAGTTCAAGAAAGAGATGAGAGGTCTTTTGGGAAAGTAAAGAAGTTAGAATTGGTGCTGTAATTTTTGCTACATACATTTGAATTGGCAAAATTACCCGTGTATTATTGCAAAAGAAGATATCCTTGATGTTTTTCAAATTCTAACATACCCTCTTATGTTTGGCGTTAACATAGTCATAAAGTCCAAATCACTATATCATAGGAGGGTATTATAGAATTGTTGCATATGTTTGGTGTTAACACAGGAGGTATGTCAGAATTAGAAAAATATGAGAGGCATCTTCCCTGCAATAAGGGGTGGTAAATATTTTACCCACATTTGAACAGACAACAAAGTTTGTAAAAGTGGTCTTTATAGTGTTTGGTAGAGGATGAAATTTGCAGAAAGATGTGTTTTTTGGAGTTGATCTGCCAGAGAAGTCAAAGAGAGAGGCACAAAATGAAAGTAATTTTTGATAAAGTTTGTATTGGAAATGCAATGAAAATGGAATTTTTTTTTTTTCCCCCTATTATGATTTTGTAATAACATGTATTGGTTTTAGTTTAACAAATTAAAAGAAGGAGAAAGCATTTATGTTTAAAGGCAACAGCTATGATTTCAATATTGGCTTTTGGCTGCACAAATTGATACGTTACACCAAGAAAGTTGACTTTCATTTGAGGGTTAATATTTCTTGTTTTGAGGGTCGAGGCAAAAACACCAAGAAAATGTGAGTGAAAAACTAGCATCACTTGACTTTATCCTCCTTGTACTAATTCTTGCATTGAAGCTTTGGATGGTAGAGAAGAAAAAAGACATGTTTTCAAGTTGACAAGCAAGAGAGAGAAAAAGAAATTATAGAACCATAATAAGTCAGAGTGAAATGAATGTTTGGAAAATGTTTCAAGGTAGCGTATCAAATTCCAAACAGATTGGGATCGGATTCTTGGATCTACTTATATAATGAGATATCATTCCCTTATACTAAACGATTTTTCAGACATGGAATGGCCCATGATAGAGTGGTATCATAACGGGACCCTACCTGGGACCAGTGTGCAAGTATCGAGGGTATGATTGACCCTATCCGGTAGCATGATAGATTGGATAAAGCTAATATGACAAATTCCCATCTCACATTGCTCGGAGAGGAGTTGCTAAGCCAACTTATATAGTGACATAGACATCCAACTTAATAGCCGGCAATAAAAGAAATTTTGCCTAAGAATTTAGAGGGTCAAAAAGGGAAGACGAAAGAACGCCCTAGCATTCTTTGTTAAGATTGTTGAATATCTTTGATCACATTATAAGTAGAAACTTACAGTTGTGCAGTATTTTAGCCATAAAATTGTGTAGGCAACCCAACCAACAGCCCTTTTTCCTTCTCTATGCGTAGAAACAAATTGGAGTACAATATTCAGAAAATAAACTTAAAGATCTGCCCACAATTGGCGAAGAGTGAGGGCTGACAAGAACCAAATTGGAGCATAATTTCCAGAAAATGCAGCAAAAGAAAATTTGGCATATTTACTTAATACTCCCTGAGTCCCGAGATTTGTCATAATTACAATGACATTTTTGTGGTTTGAAAAATTATAATAACATCAACTACTATTATTCTGGCTAATGGAAAAATTAATGGAAAAATAACCTGTGAGATAGTTGTGGAATAGGAAATTACAATAACAACCCTCTAGTCCAGGGGTGTTATTATAATATCCCAAACCATAGCTACATTTTGTTAAATTTTCCATCGGTTAAATAAGCATTGAGGAAGGTGTATAGTTGTAGGTTCAAACTATACGCAAATTGACAAATAAGTAGCTGAAATTTTGAGATTTATGATAGACAAGCTGCCCTGCTTCATAGTAGCTGAAAAGTGCCACTTCTCAAATGCCTTCTCTACAGAACTTTGAATTTTGTAAAGCCTCGACAGCATCCTCTTACTTCTGCAAACCCATGTGCTGATGTATTTAGCATAGCTACAGGCTCCGGGATAGTTAGATCCTGTAGTGTCTGAATCGACAATCATAGTCGAGCACAGGCTGACCATTGTAAAAGAATCACAGATGCCTCTGAAAATGTTCAACTCTCACTTTTCCACGCCCTCCTTTGTCGGATTTATTCCTTTTGCATTCTCCATTTCAGCCTCCTTCTGAGCTTTCTTCTTTTCTAGTTCAGCCTGTTTACAATTTTCTTCGTGAGCCTCTCTGAACATCCTCACAAAGTACAAGAGGAACGCAGTAACTGCATACATGATAAGACACTGGATTAGTGATCTGTAATGTCGAATATCAAGCAGGAAGAGAAATGTATTCAAATGTTACTTTGCTCGAATGGACATTGTGCGGGATCTGCACCAAAATAGCGGACCAGTTCATCTGCGTTTCTTCTCTGCCAATCAATAACAACAACGGAAAATATTTTACCAACCGAAATAATCTGATCCTACTCCATAACATAATACATTGTTCGAGCAGATATTTACCACAATAGAATATAGATTTGTGACAGAGGACACTTCAGTCTCAGCAATACTAACGAAACGAATTCTTTCAATGTCTGCAACAGATGGCGAGTTTCTCTCGTTAACACAAAACTCCAAAATAATAACTTGATGCAAGGGAAAAAGAGAATAGAAGCATGGATATCTCCCAAATTTAAGGTTCAAATTATATGTTTAAACAAGCAAACTGTGCTGTAGTGTAAGTAAAAGTTCTGTACAGCACACTCAATAATGAAGGATGCATTAATTCAGTAGAAACTGAAAGTACATCGGATGCCAGAATACCGTGCGAAAAGTTTCAGATACATGACAATCGTTCTCCGAAGCAGCCAATTCCTGCTTCACCTTTTCTAAACCTTTGATAATGGCTTGCATTTCTTCTGCCAAAGATTTCAATTGTATCTGCAGAAGAACTTATTCTTGATGTTATCTACAGTACTTAAAAAACTATTCACCCCACGGAGATAAATATGAACCTTTGAGGCAGCTTCCAAGGAGACAAGATCTTGATGGAAGTCCAAAAGATCTGGTGCCTTTAAGGCAAGCACCTGAGGTACGATGAAAAAAAAAAACTCACACACACAACGAGATATACCAAGCAGCGCCATTTCTATCTAGGCTTAGCATTCTAATATTAAACATGACCTATACGATGTCTGAGGAAGTGCTACGGCGCTGTAATCATATCCTTGCATTCTCCTGTTTCTTTTGGGGGACTCCCAAATAAGGCTCCATTCGTTGAAATGGAACATTGTTCTGAACTACCATCTCACTCCAAGAAATGTTATACCACACCACTAATTCGAGCTCACAATCATTGAAAAAAATACTAAAATATACTCAGAAATTCGGGTTTTAACTCTCATCTAAAATCCACATTGAGTCAAAACAAACCTATAAATTAGGATGGGAGGAGTATTTATGCAATTTGGTCTAACTAGCCATTTACTGGTTGGATCATCACATAAGTTTGTTAACGCTGGAATTAGAAAGGCTAGAAATGATTACCAAACCAATGCAAATATCAAAACCAGTATAGTCTGATTCATTCAGGGTTACCATAGATTTTGCAAATTCAAGATTACTTTCAACTGCATGCTATTGATAGTTTTGGCTGCAGCAGAAATAGTTGAAAGAGAAACAGCATAAACTAAAACACTAGAGAGGATAGAAATGGAAATGGTTCAATACCTTACAAAGATGATGCATGAGTGGCAGCGGGCTGTTGACTGTGCATTTACCTGTGAGTTTCAAAGGACTGTCCAACATGTATTCGAAATGAGGACCTGAAAGTAGAAAGCCAATATTAAACTTTAGATGAGATTTAAAATCCAAAAACTGCTTTCTGCCATAGCAAAATCAAAGCTGAAACGCGATAATTGTAATAAATTTCAGCAAAACTTATTATGCTTTTAAAGGGTGAAAGATGCTAAATACAACAGATTGAGTGGCACTGTAAGATGCAACACACAGTGAACCTTGATGCATATAAAAAACATGTATTTAATTGCAGTGAATTTCATGACATTAAGAATTCAACAAAACTTGTACCGACTGTTGCAAGGATGCAAACATGAACCTCAATACATCAACTAGACTCATGTTATTAACCACAACATACGAGGGGCCTCCTTGTCTGCCAGAACTTGGTTACTTCTTTTTTTCTTCGAGCAGAAGCTCAAAACAATACATGATTATATAAGAATGAGGTCCCCTAGTGTGGCATCACAGTAATATCTTTCTAAAAGTAAATCTTAGTTTCAAATGCATCAGGGTGTGGAGGGGCGAACATTTCTCTGGGGACGGCTCGACCAATCTGGAGGCCCTAGGTGAAATAGAAAATTGAGGCCTCCTTATAAACTTTTCTTTTCTTTTCTTTTCTTTTTTTTTTTTTTGAAACAAAAATCGAAATAAAATATTTATTAACTTTTTTATAAGCTAACAAAACGGCTCAAAATGGGGTTTGGCATAGACCTCTACCAGTTTTATTAGTATTAAAAAAATTACAAGGAAATAAGGAATGACTTTTTACAATAGTCCTAATACTAAGAGGTTATTCCGTAAATTTAATAGTAAAAACAAATTATTCTCATAAATCACCTATTAAGTTTCAATTCTCCTCTCTCTCTCTCTCTCTCTCTCTTTCTTTCTTCTTTTTTTTTTGTGAGGTTTTGAGTAACCATACTCATGTTTTCTAGTTGATTATATTTATAAATTAATAAACAATTTAAATCAAAATAACTAAAAAAGAAAAAAGGAACAATAGAATCTGGATCGATGACTTTGAAAGCTAAAGAAATTGATGATTGAGATTCTCATATAGTCACTTTTGTGATAATGTATATATAGAATCTGCAAACTGCAAAAACATGTAACAAAATATATTATTTATTTGTGTTTTTCTTTTCCTATTTATCATATGTAACAAAAGAAAATACAAAGTACTACATGTAATCACGTACCTTAATATTTGTTAGAAACATAATTTTGAATCTTAAAATACAATCGTAACTAATGTTCATAAAAATAAAAAAGAGATACTAAAATATAATGCGATTGGATTAAGTTTATGAAAAATAGAAAAGAGTGAAGGCTTTAAAAAATTCAAAGAAATGAACGGTTAGAAGATGAACATTCATCTTTATTGGAATTTGGACGAAATAAAAGTTTTTACAACTCACAATTACCAGAAAAAAGAAAGGAAAGTTACCTTATGTAAAATAAATTGTCAGCCATTAATTGGGCCTTATTACCTTCTTTATAAAAATTCTAAGATTTTTAAAATTTAATAAGCCTCCAATTTAATTAGAGGCCTCATTCCTTATTTTTTGGGGCCTAAGATATAAATTAAAAAAAAAAAAAAAGCCTTATGTTTTTAGCTTAAAATGTCTTTAATAAAATAGATTTTTTTTTTCAAAATGAATAAGTCTTATTACATACGTATATACATGCAAATATGAATAACCTTTCTTGCCTAAAGGTTGAGCCACCTCTAATTTCTCTTGGATGCATGCGGGGCAGTACAATCCTCAACATATTTGATTATGTCATCCCCAAGTATGAATTAAAAACTGAATTTCTGGATAACAGACAATTCCTCCATAAAGATTCGAAACAGAGAAGAGTCCTAAGTAAAACCCTGCATTTGTAGTTTGCAAAAATCACAATTTCATGGAACCTGGTGAAAAGTCCATATTTCTGGGAGCTACTACGTTTCCAAAGAATAAAATTGTCGCCAAAAGTTTCTTCATTTTGACGGATTGTCGGACCTAACGCATGAGTAAAAATAAGGTTATTCATAACTAAGATAATGACATATCCACATCCGGTGGCATTGTGATTTACCTCCTCACAAAGAGAATTTACAGTGTTCAAGCGTTTCCTGAAATCAGAAACCTGAGACAAAACGCAAATTTCGATAACTGGCACATCATATGAATCTTGCGGAGTTTTCATAGGTACATATATATGTATATATATATATATATCAAGCAAACCTGAGAATTGAATTGAAGCTCAATCAGCGAAACCCTTGATTTAGAGTCATCTGGTGGCACCTTCATCAGATTCAGGAAAAACTGAAAGATGAAAGTAAAACATCCAACACCACAACTATAAGTTTGACGATTATACTGCATTTTGAGAAGATTAACAACGTAAAATCCTAGATAAATATAAGGGGTTAGATCCACTCGAGTTTCGACGAGATTTAAATAACGGTAGCAAAATGGAAGTCCTATTTTTGAAGGTTATCTGTAAAAATAAATCTATATTTACATGTTAAGATAAATGCTTTGGTGTGGCTACTTTAATTCCTTTTTTTTTCTTGGCCAAAAACTCAATTTTATTTGGGTTTGATGTTCAGATGTTAACAATGCACAATAAATGGATGGTTTCACAAGTCAACTTTTGGGTTTTTTGCAAATAATGCTAATTTATTATTCCATACATACTGGCTTCCTTTTCCATTCCAAACAAAATTGTGTATATAACGTGATACTTCCACAAAATCATAAATTCGTTTGTGTAATGAAGAGATAACGATAGTTTGGGAAATTATAATAATAACCCATTGTGTAAAAATTTTTATTATAATATTTCAAATCGTAGCTATATTCTATCAAACTCTCCATCAATTGAATTAATGACAAGAAATATTTGAGATAAGCATCCTAAAAGATTTACAACCAAGTCACATGGTTAGACATAGCCAACTGATTCAGGATTAGAGAGAAGGCTCAATCAAGAACCACCAAGAGAAATGATATGGTAGAATGCTCTAACCATGCGCAAATTATACAATAATCCACTCCTTGCCTCAAAACTAGTTGATTGCAACATTCATAACTATTTGTAATCCCAATGATTATCGAGGTGTATTCTAATTGAGTTGTTATGTTAGCTCATGAGGATGTTTAACATCGCTGCTTCTTTGAAAAGAACTGATTTTAAAAAAATTGAGGAGTTTCTGCTAAAAGTAAATAATAAAAAATGAGTATTTGGGAAAGGAAAAAAAACATAATCATCCACAGCTTTAATATTTTGAATTACCATGCTGCCCTAAAATATAGTATTCCCACTATCTTAATTAGAAAAGAATGAGATACTTTTGATTATGATTGATTTTAACTTAAATCCATCGTCGCAAAAGTAGGAATTACTTTACCGAACACTCTCAGAAGAACTTTTTAGAAGCTAAAAGTTGTCAACAAAAGCAATACCAAACCCCCTCTATAAATCATGTCAGTATTTCCCATTCAAAGCTAACAATTCTTAGATCGTACCAAATGGATAACGTGAAAGTCCAGAGCATGCTTGGTAACTCTCAATAATGGGCTGTTTTTTTTTTTGATGAATTCAATAAGGGGGTGTTTGGGTGAGTTTATTTAAAACATCTTATAAGCTCTTACATTTTATAAAATATTATATCTTATTTTAAAAATAAGTTGTTAAAGTGCTTGGATAAAATAAAATCTTTTAGCTTATAAAATATTAGTAATGACAATTTTGTAATTAAAATACTTTAAAATAAAGATATATGTAAAGATTTTAAAAATAAGTTAGGATTTCTTTACTTTTTTAAAAAGAGTTTATAAGCTCTTAACATCTTATTTTAAAAGTTAATAAGATTTTTTTTTTGAAAAATTTTACCAAACATATTTTAACATCTTCTAAACTCTAAAACATCTTATAAAATGTTTTCAAAAGCTTATAAGCTCACCCACTCGAAGTACATTTTTCTAGAGCATTCCACCTTCAACATTTTGCTCACTTGAAAGATGACAAATTACATAAAACATAAATTTTCACAAATGCTACACCATGCAACAAATTTCGAAAATAAACACTATACCTGATTAAGAACAAAAAAGCACCTTTGCCATGTTGCATCAAGCTAAGAACCAAACAATAATCTCTATCCATCCTAATGCAACTTAATTAGTTAGGGATACAAGAGATTGAAAGTACACCAAAGCTGGAAAACTGCCTTCTTTTTTTCCCATTAATAAATGATAATACCTTGACTACATCATTATCTACTAACACAACCTATTCTCTATATCCCCCTCTAATCCCTTCTATACAACGTATGACAGGGGAGACCTGACTATTACAAGGAACCAAACTAATTTTTATGCTACAACAAAGAATTAGTGAATTAGCGTTAAATCTAATTACAGGGTTAGCTCTGTACAAGTGCCATGGTACATTCAGGGTGATCCGCTTCAAGATTAAAGTGGTATACTCACAAAAAGAGCTGATGTACTAATCGAACCTTGAACATTCTCTGAAGACAGATTTGAGGGCCAACACATACTTCTGATAAATCATCTTTTAGAAAAAGATGTCTCTGATCCAATATCAACGCGTGTCTGAAACTTTGAAAGTTACGAAAGATAAGCTGCCTGCTTCATAGTAGCTGAAAAGCACCATGAGCCACTTCTCAATTGACTTCTCTGCAGAACTTTGGATTTTGTAAAGCCTCGACAGCACCCCCTTGCTTCCAGAGAACCCTTATGTCAATGCATTCAGCATAGCTGCAGGCTCTTGGATGGTCAAATCGTGCCGTGTCTGTGGGTCAACAATCTTGATCGAGCAAAGGCTGACCATTGTTAAAAAACAAGAGATGCCTGTGAAAATATTCAACTCTCAGTCTTTCACTGCTTTCTTTGTCAGATTTATTCCCTTTGCATTCTCCATTTCAGCCTCCTTCTGAGCTTTCTTCTTTTCAAGTTCAGCCTGCTTACAATTTTCTTCGTGAGCCTTTCTGAACATCCTCACAAAGTTCAAGAGGGTTGCAGTAACTGCTTACACGATAAGACATTGGATTAGTAATCTGCAATGTCAAACATCAAGCAGGAAGAGAAATGTATTCACGTTACCTTGCTCAAATGGGCATCGTGCAGGATCTTCACCAAAATAGAGGGCCAGTGCATCTGCGTTTCTTCCCTGCCAATCAATAACAATGACAAAAAACATTTTACCAACAGAAATAATCTGATCCTACCCCATAACATATTACATTGTTCAAGAAGATATTTACCGCAACAGAATATAGATTTGTGACGGAGGAAACTTCAGTCTCAGCAATACTGACGAATTCTTTCAATGTCTGCAACACACGGTAAGTTTCTTTTGTTAAGACAGAACTTCAAAGTAATGACTCGAAGCAAGGGAAAAGAAAATAGAGGGGTGGATTTCTCTCGAGTTTAAGTTTAGAATTCTATGTTTAAACAAGCAAACTTTGCTGCAGTGTAAGTTAAAATCTTTTAGAGTACACTCAATAACATGATTTGCTTGAACGGTGAAAAAAGGGCAGAATGGGAACGGCCTTCTCCACTCCAATGTTCCAGCATGGAACGGTTTTTGTGTAAATTTACGTTCCAAACCAATAGATTGGCTAGAACGGGTGAGAATCTGATACATCACACCATCCAAAGAACCATGATTTTTACATATTTTTCCACTTTTTCTTAAACTAAAAATGTGTGGAATGGTTGTGACCATTCCATGACATTGCAATGGGACCGGAATAGTATCCTTCATTCCGGCACTAACAACTATTCCTTTAAACCATGCTCAATAACTAATGATTTGTTAATAGAAACCGGAAATACATTGGATGCCCAAATACCTTGCGAAAAGTTTCAGATACAGGACCATCATTCTCCGAAGCAGCCAATTCCTGCTTCACCTTTTCTAAACCTTTGATAATCGCTTGCATTTCTTCTGCCAAAGATTTCAATTGTATCTGCAAAAGAACTCAATACTCTTTATGTTATCTACAGTACTTAATGCCTATTCACCCAGCAAAGATAAATATGAACCTTGGAGGCAGCTTCCAAGCTGACAAGATCTTGATGGAAGTCTAAAAGAGCCGGTGTCCTCGAGGCAAGCACCTAAGACACAAAAGAAAAACTCAAACAAGCACAACCACATATACCACGTAGTGCCATGTCCATGTATGCATAGCACTCTACGGTCCAGTAATCATATCCCCATGCTATCCAGTTCCCTTTGAGGGACTCCAAAATAAGGCCCCACTTGTTAAAATGGAACATTGTTCTAAATCTACTGTCTCACTTCAAGAAATGATATACCATACCACTAATTCAAGCTCACAATCATTGAAAGCAATATTAAAAAGATAGAAATTCGTTTTTCAACTCTCAGCTAAAAATCCACATTGAGTCAAAACAGACCTATAGATTAGGATGGAAGGAGTATTTATGCAATTTGGTCCAACTGGCCATTCACTGGTTGGACCACATAAGTTGGTTGATCCTGGAATTGGATAGGTTAGAAATGATGGCCAAACCAACGCAAGTATCAAAACTCACACAGTCTGATGCATTCAGGATTACCAAAGATTTCTCAATTCAAGACTGCTTTGAACTGCATGCTATTGATAGTTTTGGCTGTGGCAGAGATGCTTGGAAGAGAAACAGCATAAATAAAAACACTAGAAAGAATAAAAAAGGAAATGGGTCAATACCTTACAAAGATAATGCATGAGTGTCATCTTGTTGTTGGATGCGCGTGTATCTGTGAGTTTCAAAAGACTGTCCAACTTGAATCCAAGAGCAGCACCTGAAAGTAGAAAGTAAATATTAAATTTCAGATAAATTTTAAAACCCAAAAACTGCTTTCTGCCAAAAGCTTAAACTACGGCAAAATCTATTATGTTTTTAAGGGGTGAAAAATGCTAAATATAACGGATCGAGTGGCACTGGATGATGCAACACATGGCGAACCTTAATGCATATAAAGGACGTGTATTTGGTTGCAGTGAAGATTCATGACAACAAGAATTCAACTCGAATTTTACTGACTGTTGCGAGGATGCAAAATTGAACCTCAATACATTAACTAGATTCGTGTTATTCACCTAACATACCAGGGGCCATTTTTCTCTTCAAGCAGTAATTCACAATAATACATGATTATACAAGAATGAGGATGCCTAGTTTGGCATCACAGTAATATCTTTCTAGAAGTATCTTAGTTTCATATGCACCAGCCTACATGAAGGGGAAACATTTCTCTAGGATGCACGGGTTTGTACAATCCTAAACATCTTTGATCATGTCATCCCTATCCACGAATAAAAAATTGAAGTTCCGGATAATGGATATCCCTCCATGAAGGTTTGAAACAGAGAAGAGAAAGTAAAACCCTACATTCGTAGAAAATCATAATTTCATGGATTCCGGTAAAAGGTTCATACCTCTGGCGGTTCCTTGATTCAATGTATTCCCAAGATTTAAAATTTTCTTCATAATTTCTTTCAGTTTGAGGGATTTCCGGACCTAATGCATGAGTAAAAATAAGGTTATTCATTATTAGGATCATGACATATCTACATCCAGGAGAATTTTGCTTTACCTCTTCACAAGCAGAATTTACAGTGCTCAAGCTTTTCCTGAAATCAGAAACCTGAGACAAAATGCAAATTTAGATAATTGGCACAGCATAGTAATCTTTGGGAGTTTTCACATGTATCAAGCAAACCTGAGAATTGAATTGAATCTTGAATAGGAAAACCCTTAATTTGGATTCAACTCGTGGCACTTTCATCAGCTCCAGGAAAAACTGAAAGATGGAAATAAAACATCCAACAGTTCCTCGCTTAGTTCAGAAAACAGAAATAACACTCTGTTCAGCTGAATTAAAGGGAAATTAATATTTGAAAAAAAATTAAAAAATAAAAAGAAAATAAATGCAGTTGTAGTACAACACAATCAGATTGCAGTCACAATAGCTTCTGTACAGCACAACTTTTTTCCCAATGCCATGTGCAACTATGATTGAGCATATTAACGCCAATTCACGAATAAGAATGACCCTTAATGATTTAAGAGTATATTTATGCAGAAAATATTAGGTAGACAGATGTAGATAAACACAGCAAATAATATTTGAATTGATTGAAAATGCTTTAACTAAGAGCATGCTACAAAAATCTGACACACTGCAATCACTCCACAGTTACTACCTTCCCTAGTCCAAATGATTCAATTACATATCCTTTTGGACTTTCTTATTTCCTAGGCATGATATATGCATGCACCCTGAAAATTGACTCACCTAAGCGGTATCCTACAAAATGGTAAACCATTGATGTTGACAAGTTTGTCATTTACTCGATCTCTGACGAGGATTTACTTGTTTGATACTTTAAATAGAGTAGATGGAAAAAGATATCAAACTTACAAGTAAGAAATAGTTCAAAAAGTCTTGACTAGCTGTACGAGCATGGGCTTGTTTGGAGCATTTGGAAATAGAAAAGTATCTCATAGTCAGGTTCACAGTTCACTGAGCCAGCGGCTTTTGGAAAATTTTGTGAGCTTAAGGGGAAGCATGCTAAGATACATAGACTAAGAAATACCAATAGATAATCTCCCAAGAGATTGAGAAGAGAAGTAATATGTTAAATACAACTATTGGCCAACATCTATGTGTGTGGACTACGGAGGTACAAATCAATATTTCATTTTATTCGGTTCATGGACTAGAACTGAGGAATCCACAGAAAAACATATCCTTGTATGCCAAGCAATTCACTTGCACATATGAAAGTCAGAATTTCCTTAAATACATATCATGTAAAAACAAATGCATCCGATACAGTCAGAACACATTTCATTCAGGAGATCTAGACCTCATAACAGCTTGGACATATTTCCAGTCAGGTTTACAACTGTTCAACTACATTTCTTAAGAAGACCAAAAGAAACAAACCTTCTTATAACTGATAGCAACTGTATCCTTTCAGACTAATATCAAATCTAACTTTACTGGCAACTCTTAATCATGCATCATTTGAATTAAGTTAGTAATTGATCAAAACTACAAGATTCTATGAGCAAAAGAGTTAGACTTTGCTCACATTTCCGAAGCACAAACATCATCATCAAAATAGAGCACAAACGACATTATGCTATAGAGTAAAGGATCCAGTTCACAAACCTGTTCACATTTCCCCAAATTCTCCTTGTCACCTGTGTAGCCCTAAAATGTCACAGTGCTACAATCAATTAAAAGAAAGTAATGTCTCCTTGGATTGGTGGAAAATTGTGAAAAATATAAAATTGCGGGATACATGGGCTGATGGGCATATAAAGCTCTACCTTAAGAAGTTCCATTTCTTCCTTAGTTGGACAAAACTTAATGAGATTTTCTACTTGATCAGCATCTAAAATAGATTCATCCAATGCAAGTGCTGCAGCCTGTCAAAGTCAAACATAGTGGAAAATAACAATTTAGAAGGTAGAACCAACGCACTTTAGAGGTTTGAGCATCTCCAGCTACAGAGCCTTGGATGAACACGAAGGGATTTGCACCATCATAACAAATGGGATCCAGGTAATTAATCCTTAAAAACCACAACTTTGGAATTATAACGAAATGCAGTCACTGATATGCAATTGTTGGAGGGAATAAATAGAAAGGGGAAAAAAAAAAAGATAAATTAGGGGATCTGTTTGTAACAAAATATCTATTTACTTCAATGAATACACTGTTTCACATATGGGAATGCCAAAGGAAAATTATGTGTTAAATATATGTGTAGAATTCATTATGTAAATGCCATGTTATGATATGAATTTGTTTTCACTTTATTCGAGTTTGAAGGAAAAAAATGGAGAATAAATCAAACTCGATGAAAGATTTCAAGATCTTTGCCCTTAAGAATTCAGAGAGCCATGTGGTTGCAAAACTTTGGCTAAAATACGCTTAAAATTCTGAAGTAACTTTCTTTTTATTTTTTATGCATTTATTATGTGTTATGAAAAAGGAAAAATGAAAGAGTCAGGCACTCAGTTTATTATCAATTAGGTTGTCTATTTTTTTATTTTACACAAAACAAGCTTCTATTGGTTTCAAACACTCTGATATAATAAGTGTGATAGTTGAGAGATGGTTCTATTTTTAGCTCTATTTGGTCTCTTCCTCTCCAGAACTTCATTTTCTGGTCAACGTTTCTTTGCTCTCATAATACTTCATTGTTACTGTAAAATGTTATTTTTCTTCTTTTCTTCCACATGAATTTTCATATGAACTCACAAATATATATTCTTCATTAATACCCATAAGGCATACTTTTCAATCTCAAACAGCAGATGCCTTAACAAACTAAAGGACAGAGTTTCAGAAAGAAAGAAAAAGAAAACAGTTAGAGAAAAGAAAAGGGCACCAAAATAAGCATTTAGAAATAACCACATCACTAAATACTTATGAAAACTACATCAACCACACAAATGATTTCTAGTGATAGAAATAAATTTACATTTTGGAAAAGGAGAGTAAAATGCTCAGCAGGAAATATGCAACATCTTTAGCTTACCATCATGTCAGGAAGTGGCATTTTCACCTTTGTGAGCATAATTTCAGTGTTATTGGCCCTCCTTAGGTCAATCTACAAAAGCAAACAAGCATGACTGAGTTAAACCCACTTGGGTTGCTCCAACCCCCAACAGATATAGCCCAAATAACAAAAAACGCTAAATAAAAAATGTGAATGCTAGAAACATTGACATTAGAGTTGAACTTCGAGAATCCAGCTGGAGTTAAAAAATTATCTTCTCTTAGCTGGAACTTGTTTAGTCCAGAATGACAGGTTGTCTGGTGCTAAACTAAATGAAACTGCTTCAATATTCTAGTATCAAATGTAGAAATCCTGAATAGGCCTCTTCAATGGTATATAAACATCCAGGCATTTTTATGACCTTGAAGAGCTCAAAATCAAAGAATGGAGACTCAGGTTTTATTGATGCCACTTCAGTTCTCCATATGAACAAAATAAAATGAGCAAAATGTTGGATTGCAGTTGTCAATAGAGTTACTTTTTTAGAATGTACAAAAAGCAGCAAATATGCAGTGGGTATAACACAAAGTTTCCTATCAAACAAAGAAATTGTTTTTGCATATTTCTTCTACTAGAATGTCTCAATAGAGTTCTTTGATTTCATAGTATAGTATCGCCCCTTTATGTTCTTCAGCATCATATTGGTCATGTATTTTCACAGAGAACAGTTGTGTTCACTGATGGCCTCTACCAAGGGCCCACTCACCTGGCAGAAACTGAATTCCAGTTCATATTCTCTCTAGAGTATTGGTTGTTGTAATTCAAATTTATTGATTCTTTTCAGAGATATAGAAGCTTAGAAGGCACTATAGACAAATTTTAAGATCTCAATGAATAATAGACTCATCATCAATTACTATGATTAGATAAATCATCATTATTTGAAAAATACATGCACATTTTTGTAGCTCTTTATATCTAAAATTCACAATAATGCACTACCAATTCCTCGTAAACATCTATCCGCAATATATATGGGCTTCTGGATTATACAACATTACCAGGTGGACTCTATCGGGCTTAGATCCCGTAGACTTTCGGCGCCCTCCAGATTTGCCACCTGCAGCATCTGACTTTGGAACTGTGGCAGAGAAAAGAGTCTCAAGTTCTGACACATCAAACTCTGGTGCCCTACAATTTAGATGGCAACATATCAGCAATTTAAAGGAATTAAGTAGCAATGAAAAGTGAAGAAAGAGAATGAAAAATTTGTGCCCAGGCCTATGCATGCATAGATATTTGATGTAGGAAAGTAAAAACACTCATGCAATGAAACAGAATGCAATTTCCCTTTCTAAGGGAGAAAGGGGCCAGGAAATGCTATAATAAATAATTGAAAATAAAGCAAAATCAAAGCAATTGGACTAATCTAGACTTAACATATTAAAATCAGTAGAGAAAGAAAAGTACACTTGAGGCTCTCCGAATCTCTGCAATTCTTCCCACAAGCTTCCTTGTATTACCCTGGTCACTTTGCTCCAATGAAGAGGCTTTAATGTAGATCTTCGAGGTGCTGTAGTAGTAGACATCCCGGGACGTGGAAGCCCACGCCCTCGGCTGGAAGGCAACCCTCTACTATCTGTTGTGGTAGGTCCCTTCGAACCAAAAGGAGGAGGTGGGGG
>JACFYI010003618.1:922530-940652 GCA_014898755.1 Handroanthus guayacan | reverse complement strand
ATTATTGCACGTTTTATAAAAATCATCCGGTAAATTTAAATCAAGAAAATCTCGATTGTTACAACATACCCAATGAATCAATGACTCAATGTTAGGCAAAATAATTTAGAGCTTAGTTTGACCCATTTGACTTGCTCGACCTGACCATATGATCCGTGCACATAAGGGTATTGGAAGATTCCAACCAACTTTGACACCTATATACCATATCGGGTTCTCATTCTATCTAATCAAAATGAGACAAAAATACATATTTAATTGATTTTATCGTTGAATACTACTACCTATTACACATTTACCTGACTTATGTCCTACGTGACTTAAGTATCACAACGTTTTTACTAGAAAAATCCTAACGATCCTTATCATATCTCTGGATTTCAATCAAAACCTGTTGTTAGTTGAGTTTGATTTCGATTCACGACAGATCACATTTCTACTTACAAAATAAAATGATCTGATTAATCTTGTCGGTCAACCTTGAATCAATATCTAAATTCATGAACTTGGAAAGAATTATTTGATGTATTTATCTTACCATAAAATAAAATTGCATATAAATCAAAGAAAAGGATTGAAACATAAACAAACATATGCATGTCTTATTTGAAGGGGATGGAGACTTAAGACTCAATGTAGGCCACCAACTAATTAATATGTGTCTGCCACAATACCCCCAATGATCAAAGTATTTCAATGAAGGTGGGGTTTCTTTGGGGGCGACATAAGTATTTGTGTTCACATGAATGAGCAATTTACACTGAATTTTATGTTTTACTTAAATTACATATAAAAATTTAAGATCATAGACAGATAACCAAAATCTATTCAGTGAGAGAGAAATATTTTTGTTCAAATGAAATGGTATTTTAAGAATATAAAAAAGTTAAAAATCATAAATTGTATCTAAGCTACATGTGAAATATGAAAAATTATTCAATCCCACCTAATGGCCTTACTGGATAACATTCCTAACTTTGGGTAAGGTTGCAATGCTTGCTCATCATGTAGACCAGTCTATGCATATGATAGGCGATTAAGCAGGCATCCGGTGACAATGATCAGTCGAGAGAGAATTAACCATATAAGGAAGACTTAATTTACTGTGTAACGTCGGGCATTGAACCTGACATTGTGATAAACATTGATTATCCTTTACACGCGAAGTCGTATAATTCTTCTACTTTCCTTGCCGCTTGCGTTCTGGTCTTGATTTGGCAAATTAAGTATGGAAACCCACTGTACGATGAATTAAAAATTTAAAATTTGCCACTTAAGAATAATGAAAGAACTTTATATGTTGTATAAGTATCAAAATTGGTTACAAATAATATTTAATGATAAATTGTAAAAAGAAATTAGTTAATTAATTAATTAATCTTAGCATAATTTTTTTTTGTATGTTATTTCTTCTTTGATTGTATATATATAAAATATTTATTAATTATTTTTAAAAGCACTCGCACACTCTCATAATTTTCATTTTCGCTGCTCTTATACTCGCTCACACTTTATGTGACTTAGGTTACACACTATGCACTACAGCCAATAATGCGCAAAAATTTACCTAGTGTCAAATGGTGTAAAACTCGATTGATTAGAATGAGAAATTTCAAGCACTCTCTTAATTAAATCTAGGACCCAAAAAAGAAAAAGGAAAGAGAGGGGGAAGGGGAGGAAGAAGAAAATTTTCTCTTTTAATTAATTCATTGCCAAAAACTAAATCAACACACACAAATAGGCACAAAACGTTTACTGCTCAATGAAACATTTCACATGTGTTATTCTTGCAAAAAGCTCAATAAATTAACTTCTGCGTTAACATTGATGTAATAGGAACCCAGAAAAACTATCAATTTTATTACAAGCCAATGAATCAGACATCATTATTTCTTAGACCAACATACACATTCTTGCACAACTAATGCTTTATCTTAGATAGCATGTACCTGACGCCCTTCATGTTAGGCCTCATCTTGGGATCATCCGAAGTACAAGAGCAGGCAACCTTGAGAATCGAGAGCATCTGCTCCTCATAGCCATTTCCCAACAACTTCGGATCAATGACTATTTTCGGATCCTCAGAACTCATTGCATGTCTTGTCCATTTCACCAAATCCATGTCATCCATGTGCTGAAAAAATTCATGAGATGGCAGCTTCCCAATCACAAGAACACTTAGCATCACACCGAAGCTGTATACATCACACAGAGCATTTAACCAAGAGGTTCTGGAGTACTCTGGGGCAATGTATCCAACTGTCCCAAGTACATTTCGAGTCATGATGCGCGTGACATTTTCAGTGAAGTATTGTGCAAACCCGAAACCTGTAATTCGAGCTACCATATCATCATCTAAGAGGACATTTGAAGGATTCAGGTCTCTGTGAACTATCTGTGGCGGATGAACCACGTGGAGATGCTCAAGCCCTGCAGCAACCCCTCGAGCAATCTTGTATCTTGCCAACCAGTCTAATTCTCCTTTACCTTCTGCCACGAACTCGAGATAATCTGCAACACTACCATTCTTCATGTACTCGTACACCAAGTAATGACCATCATGCCGCGATACATGGGCTAGCAAAGGAAGCAAATTTGAGTGCCTATTAATGATCCCGGCTGTTTGAATTTATGTCGTAATCTCCCATATTTTCTGGCTCTTATCAGCTTCCTCTATGAGCTCATGTGCACTTTTAGGTTGTTCAGTTATCTTCTTTATAGCAATTTCTTTCCCATTACTTCCGGGTAGAACAATCTTGTACATTTTTCCATATCTACCAGTTCCTATGATATTAAGTGATGCTAATCCGTCTTCTTTTTCTAGGAAAGCCAAGTCCTCTGGCTTAATCATGGGGCTAAAAATGCTCACGCATGTATCCTTTCTACGCGGTCTGATTGAGAACATAACCGGCTTCAAATGCATAAGAAATTTCATATGTGATGGTTTCTGCCTCATGGCTTTTCTCCCATCTTTGTTTTCAGGTGGAGGATCTCTATTAACTAGTTTGTTAGAAATTTGGTTCCCTAAAGGGGGTGCAACATTGTGCAAATTTGCGAAGTCCAACGTAGGTTGCCCAGGCACACGAGTTTTGTCTTCACTAGATCGTCCGATATCATCCACATGATCACCTCTCATCATCCCATATGGTACCATAGATTTTGAACTCTCCTGATGCTCAAGTGCAAACTCAAGTTGCAGCAGAACTTGAGCCATTGTCGGTTGTTTCTTTGGGTCATCATCCAAGCATGTTTCAACAACCCCCACAAATGCCTCGAGGCTATCTTCTGAGATTTCATCCCTTAGACTTGAAGCTACAATCCGGCCAGCTTTTCCCTTGCTAATATTTTCTTGAGCCCATTTGGTCAGAACCCGCTCATTCTCAAGTACTCTGAGATCCCAAACTGGTCTCCCACTCAATACTTCCAACAACACCACTCCAAAGGCATAAATGTCAGTTTTCTTTGTTAGTTTACTTGTGGTGAGATAATGTGGATCCATGTACCCAAATGTGCCCTTCACTCTTGCACAGACATGGCTTTGTAACTTGCTCCTGCTTAAATGTTTGGCCAAGCCAAAATCTGAAACCTTAGCCGTGAAACTTTCATCCAACAGAATATTTGAAGCCTTCACATCACAGTGTATGAGTGAATGGCCAGTGTGAAGATAGTCCAGCCCTCGACCAGCTCCAATGCATGCATTAAGGCGTTGCTTCCAGTTGAGAGATATGTTACTATCATTGCCGTTCCTTGTGAGTTTGTAAAGGTGGTCAGCCAGTGTTCCACAAGCCATGTACTCATAAACAAGAATCATTTCCCCATGCTCATTGCAGTAGCCAATCAAAGAGACGAGATTGATATGTCGCAGCTCAGTTAGTGTTTCTATCTCCGTTAAAAACTCCCTCGCCCCTTGTTTGGAATTTGATTTTAGCCGCTTTATGGCCACAGTCTCTTTCCCGTTATCAATAATGCCTTTGTAAACTTTACCAAATCCACTCTTTCCTATGAGATGTGCATAACTGAAGTTCATCGTGGCTAATCGCATCTCAGCCAGTGAAAATCGACGACAATATCGTTCAGCCCTTGCTGATAGCTTATTTTCCTCCTCTATACAACTAACTTCCCAAATATACCGCAATGTATAAACGATGATGTTTACAAGAGCAAGTAGTGCTATTGCAACAGAAGCAATCATATTTCTATGACCTGGAACTTGGAGTAAAGTTTGAATAGTCCCAAAAGATGAAGACTCTCGTGCTGAAGGCAAGGGATTTGGACTTGTAAGACTATTCTTAAGGTTGCTCAACTTCATTACTTCAAATCCTTTAAGAGGCTCACGTCCATCCATGAATTTGTCACTTGATTGTAAGCAAATCAATAGATCCCGTTTACCCTCTTCTTTTCGCCCTTTCATCATCACAACGTTGTCACTATACCAAGATATATGATTTTTATCACCCTTTCCGCTAGCCGTGTCAATTTTAGTATTCACGCTCATTGCATTAACGTGAACACTAAAAACAGTACAACCTATCTCTGCCATCTTGAATCCTAACTCGGAGAAATGAAGCCTGACCAAGTACCTGAACCCGACATCCACAGGTACTTTCCAAGTAACATTCTTTGCTTTTCGTTTAATATCCATTTCCCACATCCCAAACACGTCACCAATATCATCACCTGGCGACAAAATAGCGTCCTGCTTAACATTTACTCTACGAATTGTTTCAAGTGCAGTGCTGCTATCAACATCTCCTTATTGAAAGTAAGAAAAACTTTCGGGCACTGATATAATCTCAATACCATTTACAAAAGCATACGTATCTAGTGATTGACTACTTGTAGGAGAGAAAACTATGCGAATTCTTGATTTTCTTCTATGTTTAAACAATATTCCTTTACGAAAGAATTCACACCAAGAGCAACAGCAGTAAGTGAAGCACTAAAGTTACCGAGCAGGGTGAAAGGACCAGCTTCAACGAAGAACAAGTCCTTCAACCTTTTAAACCCTTTGTATGGAACTGGACTAAAGTGAAGACGCAGAATTTTCTGACCTGGATTCACTTGAAATGCATAGGAGAATCGAGACCAAGAGATTCTTGCCGTCTTGTAGGGAAGTTGCTGATCAACAGAGATCAACTTACGGATGACAGTTGAGGTGGTTGAAGATCCCTTTATTTGCAGCAAGGAAGAAAACTTCGTATGTAAATCTCCATGCCATAATTGGCGGCCTGCATAATAAGCATCACTTGAGCCACAATCAATGGAAACATGATCATTGTCCTTAGCAGCTATGAATGAGTTGACTAAGCAGACAAATACTAATACAAGAGGAAGTAGATACAGATTCATGATTCAAGATGATCTTAACTGTTACTTCTTGATTGGTTATTTGCTTAAGTAATGACAAACGTTGAAGTAGTTGGTTATAATCTCGGTCTGAAGTCAAGGAACCTTCTTAAAACGCGTAAGAAAAAAAAAACTGTTGTCTTGGAAGACTTGCGAAACGCCAAAGATTCACACGCACGTGCGTGGGCGTGTAGTTCTTGGACCTGAAATGTCCTATAAGAGGAAACTCAATTAAATTTGTTTTTTGTTTTGGGAAGTGTTTTAATTTGAGAAACAATGATATCTAGTCTTGCAAATACAGATATACGAATACGAATATTAATACATTTATATTTGTATCTGGTTATTATCTAAATACGAATGTGTGAATCCAAATTTTATCGGTATTGAAAATGAAATATCCGCATCAGCATTCATCGGATGCTATTCAATTAATAATCTCTTTATTAGAATTTGAATAATGTTACATCTAATTAATTAATTTACTTGTAAAATCATTTGAATGCATATTTTTTTCATATTTCTCAAAACCAATCATTATATTATTTTTTTGCAAATTCTAATAACTAACTTGTAAATTATTTCGTATTGTTTAATAATTAATATATAAGTGAAACTAAATAAATGAATCATAATTTAGAAATTATTTTTAACATGTAGTGCATAATTTTTGTATTTTATTTGTATATATTATTTAATACTTATACAGTATATTATTTATATAAACAATGTAATATATTATCTTTTAGATATGGATACCATTATATCTATATTCGGCTTGTTTAGCAATGAATACGAATATAAATATATCAGAACATTTTTAAATACGAATAACATTCATCAATTTTGGATACAGATATAAATGGTCGATCAAATATTCAATTATTTGCTTAATGGTATCTAACTTATTGAATTTTTAAGGAAAAAGAAGGAAATATTACCCTAGACTCCCATGAGGTTAGCTAAACTACTTGCATAAACGTTATTATAAGTCCTCAGATAATAAAAAGTGTTTTCATAGTTTAGCCAACCCTAAAGGAATGTTGAAGTAAATTTATTGGAATTTGTTACATCTAATCAGTTAGTATATTGGTAGAATAATTCGAATTCAAATTTTTTGTTCATATTTCTCAAAGCCTATCAGTCTATTATTTTTTATTTTTACAAAATATAGTAAGTAACTTGTAAATTATTTATATTATTATATAATTGATATATAAGTCAAAATAAATAAATGAATCACAATTTAAGAATAATTCATATTTTTTATATTTTATTTTCATTTATTATTTAATAATATAATATATTGAGACTGATATTTTGGATACACTATATCCATATTTTGGTTGTTCAGCAACATACGAATATAGATATATCTGACTATTTTTTAATGTGGATAATATTTGACAATTTCAAATATGAATAAGAACGGTGGATCAGATATTCGAATATTACAAACGTGGCTATGTTGCAATATGGCCGATGCACATGAATGCATGATGTTGAAACCACAAACAAGCTAGATATGAACACTAAATATAAGAATGATTTTTCTTGAAGATCAATCAGAATTGAGGGATTATGAAAGATTTTCTATACATCAGTAGAGCGATCTTAGAAAAACATATGAATGTAAACGTAAAATCTAACCGGAGAGATGAAAATGCTAGTACATTGATTATGTTGGAACTTTATAAGTTTATCAGAGACCAAAAAAGAAAAGGGATCAAGTATGGCTCTTCCTTCGTGTCGTCTGAAAGCAGGTGAGGTATATGTCCAGCTTGTTCGTTTCATGGTATTGTTGTACCTGTATCGGAAGCAGAGGAATTCAGTTCATATTTTGAGCTACCTCACCAGCCAGAACCCTTGTGTTTGGTAGTAGCTATAGAGCTAGCTCAATCGTTCTTGACCAAGGAAGCTTTTTGTAATGGAAATTCATCGAGCCAACTTTCATTTGGTCTTCAAGTTAGCAAATTTGTAGTTACTTCCCATTTCTCTTTACTGCAGATAAAACAGTGATATTAGTGGAGGAAAGAAGAATACATGAACTACGGTTCTTTCTTTCTTATTAAATGTTAAAACGGCAGCAAAAATTATCAATATAGTGTCATGTAATAGATTTATCACTCCAGAATATAACAAAGTTCTAGTTCATCAAGATATACGGTTCGTGCTATTTTCATCTCATGCATATTTTAAGATTGAGAGATTCTTTTGGAGTTCAGTTTCACTTTCTCAAACAATTTATATCGTACCTCTCTGGAACCATGATCTTCGAACAGCCTGGCGGATGTGACGCTCGTGTTTTTCCAAGAGTTCGTCAATTCTTTGTGATTGAGATAACAATGGTCCTGAAAATTCAACTTTGTCCCCTTGATCATGATATACCTGATTCAACCCCCACTGAGATTAGCATAAATGACTGAAATGAAAAGAGCTAGCTCTATGTTCTTATAAAGAATGGAACTAAATCAGCTCTTAACTTCCAAGTTCTAACTAAGGGGGGCTTTCGAATAGGTTCCAAAAGTTTAAGAAAAGTGCTTTTTTGCTTTTAGCTTGATTTTAGCTATTTCGATTGAAATGCTCAGAACTGGTGCTTTTGCTACTGATATTCTAAAGTTTAGTGTTAAAAAAGAAAAAAGAAAAGAAGAGAAAAAAAAAAAAGAAAAAAGAAACAACGCAAAAAGATTTAGAAACCCTCACCCAGTGTCTACCACTTTTCTTTGTGCTTTTAACTTTTATTTACATACTTTCTCAACGTCCGCCATAGCTGTTATATGGCTTTCACTTCTCCAAAAAAGTAAAACCTCTTGCAAACATCCTCAACTTCAAAAAGAAAATGTAACTTTCTGATGTACTCTATTGAACTATTTCAATGATAGTAATATTCATAAGGTTCTCAAACGTTAATATCTTGACATGAAGTATATGATGATGAAGATCATGCTAATGCATATAAAGATGGAAAATTACCAAGTTGAGTCTCTTAGCAACCGCTTCCTCTTTCTGATAAAGTGCCATTGAGAGTTCCTGAGAATGATATCCATCCGAAGCATCAAAAGAATCCGGACGCTCTAGTTGACTCCATTGTTTAAGCATCGATCGCTTGAAGGTTTCATAAGAGTCATTGCCTTTCGTATTGACAAACTGCCCATTTACAACCTCACAGTTTTCTTGCCCCCTATCCAAGTTATTCCTCAAAGAAGATTCAATAACAAGACTTCTTGAACTAGACCTACTTCGTGATCTTAAGGACGAATCAATCATCCTCCTTTTCGCCCATGCAAAACCACTTGATCCTGAAACTTGTAAAGGACCCGTGTAAATATCATCTCCTTGCGATGCATTCTTCACATGGGATGCCTCTTTGGGGCCAACTAAAGGCTTAGGTGGCTCTTCACCCAAGAGTTTTTCTTCTTTGTGTTTATTTACCCTAGTCTGATTCTTCTTCGGTTCGCCTTGCGTTTGAAGGGGCAAGTCCTGTAAAATGCAGAGTTTAGCTGTGAGAACAAGTACGATGCATAAAACTAGCTAAAATACATATGAAATTTCCAGGATTAATATGGATGAAGATCATGTATTTAGTTGTAATGTTAACAAGAGAATTTAAGAGTTACAAAGGTATAGATGACCTCTTCAGGGGCTAGTTTATTAATTCCATTCTGTTTTCTGGTCGGCTTTCTTGTTTCAGGTCCACGGGATCTTCCGCCAGGTCGTTTCCTGAAAAATACAGGAAGAGATCAGTTAAAAGTTCAAAATAAGTGAAAAATGCTTTGCCATTCAAACTGCAGATGTTTTTACATGTTCACTAAACTTTATTTTGTTACCCTTTGTCATCTCCACTATATGATATTTATACTTTACCACATTTGAATGTTTTCTGGGGTGGTTCTCCCATGTTCTGTGAACACTTTCTCTCATGTTAAGATCCGCACAATTGAGTTGACAGATATACAATTAAAATTAGTCATGTAAATGTCACATGGAAAAATCTCGATAGAATATCCTTTCAAAAACATTTAAAGATGGTAAAGAGTAGAAATCGTACACTTTATATAGCAAGTGTAGGGAAAAAAGCTTGAGCAAGCAATATGTAAATACGCCAATAGTTCGAATGGCAAAGTATTTGAATAACTATCACTCTGAGTCCAAATGGATATGAAAGCATTACCTGCTTGCCTCTTCATGATGTTTAATATCAATCTCCTTACTTGGCGAATACTTTGGCAAGCTCGATGGATCACAAGCATATGGCTTCGTCTTGAAATACTAGCAATAGATAGAATATAAAGAATAGAGGATCAGAACCATCCTACTTCATACAAAATCCCAAGGTACATAAACTAGAACAAACATAATTTCACTCAAAATAAGCCACATCCGTCTTGGCTTATTGACAATTATTTATCTCAAATGAGTACCTCTGATGAGAGGGCTGAAGTAGCAGTACCCCTCTTGTATGGTTCGACAGATAGAAGAGTTTCTATCAGCGTGACAGCAGGTTCCGGTAGATCCTTAAAGGTTTGCCATAGAGAGCTCTTATAAGGATGCTGTGGTTTAAACAAAGTTGCATGAGGAAGTTTTGATTTCTTCCAGTAATCATCTGGTGGGGATCCGCAAAGTTTGAATATTTTGTGTAACTGTTCAACCTGTTAATGGAAAGAACATAATTTCATCATTCATATGTTGATGGCTTGATGCTCTAAACTAGTCTTGAAAGTGTTACAGAAGTTAAAACTCTACAAAGTGCAAAATGAGGTACACTTTCATAAGGGATATAGGTGTAATTGTGGATCCAAGACAACAGAAACATTTGAGGTGTATCTGTGGAGATATATGTATTTAGCCAAACCACACGCAATAGAACCTTCATATTTGACTCAATCATTTTAGACTTAATACAAGATCTGGCCGAGTTTTGGACCAGCAGTTTCATGTGTCGTCCCACTAGAACCAACGAAAGCATGCAAATCAACATTATAACACGCAATAAACCTCAACGCTCCTTAAAATTTGAACAAATTATCAAAATACTTCTTGTGATTTGAGAAATTACAATAATACCTCTGTCCTTGGTTCAACTGGCGGAAAATTTAACAGAGTTTGTGTAATGTTGCAATTAGACCCCTGAAAACTTAAGCATGTGAGTTTAATAGGTACGGCTTGTAATGTTTCAGTAGGAATATTAGATTTTCACGGTGTCTAATTATGATGTTACACAAGCTCCGTTGAACTTTTGCCAATTCTCGAGGGGTGATGAGGTAATTATGCTTTCTAACATAAGCAACAAAATAATTTCTTATTTTCCTATATTTAGGTGCAATGCATTTCTGAGTCCTCCACAAAGAGAATCTCTTCACACAAAGATTCAGCCAAGAGACTGCATCTTATGTCAACATTTCAGTTCTAGGATGGAGAGTATTTAACGGAGGAAAGTAATGAGAAACACAATAAGAGAAGAAGCAATATCAGATCATGTTTACCTCAGTCCTCCCTTGAAGTATTGGTCTGCCGGTCAGAAGTTCAGCAAGTAAGCACCCGGCGCTCCAAAGATCCACCGATGCCCCATAATCAGTCGCGCCCAATAGGAGTTCCGGAGGACGATACCACAAAGTGACGACTCTACTTGTTAGTGGCTGCCTCTGCCCATAAGTAGAGAAGTTTGCTAACCCAAAATCGGCAATCTTTAGGACCCCTTCATTATCTACTAGAAGATTTGCACCTTTAATGTCCCTATGCATCACTCCTCGCGAATGACAATGCTCAAGGCCGGATAACAATTGCTTCATGTAGCATTTCACCTATAAGCCAATGAGATCATTTAGGAGGTGTTCGCAACGACTTAAGAATTGAGCTTTTCAACATTTAACTAAATTTTAGTTATTTTAGAGCGTTTGAAGTAGTGCGTCTATTTTTTATTATCTAAAGTTAAGCAGAAGAAAGCTAAAAGTTAAAAGCAACCATCGCCCAATTTCTGCAGTTTTTTGGTACTTTTAACTTTTATTTCTAGACATTCTCAACTTTCATTGCAACTTTCTCTGTAACTTTTCGCTTCCTTAAAAGGCAAAAATTCTTGCTAACATCCTTGTACATATAAAAGATTAAATGAGTTGCCTCGAAAGAAAGAGACAATGAACACAAATACACCATCTAATCACACTGTCAGCGAGTTTTCTTCAGCATGAAAACATGCATTCTTGAAGCATCTATATTAGCATATCTTGCACATGAAAGCCTCAATCTACAATCTAAATTGTGCGTAATGACATACATTTAAAGGAGAATAGTCCTAACCTGTGCTTCAGTGAAAGTGACCTCTGGGGAAGATATTAGCCCCGAAATATCATGCTCCATATACTCAAACACAAGATATATGTTGCCTGAAGATCGCGATGTGATTAATCCTTCCAACTTTATAATATTTGGATGGTCAAGTCGGCGAAGAATGAGTATCTCACGAGCCATGAAACGAACACTTTCAGGCTCAAAATTGTCAAATCGAACCTTTTTTAAGGCAACTATCTTCCCAGTTTCTAAGTCGCGTGCTCTGAATACAGTGCTATACGTCCCCTGACCAATCTGTTCAAAGAAAGCACACAATGTACATTTTATCAACAAATAATGCCAAGGTATTAAAGTAGTAACAAATATTTAACCATATCATGATAATAAGAGTCGAGAACCTGCAGAAATAGACTTTGTTAGCTATAATCAATATGGTTTGCAAGAACATTTGCAAGGGTTGGAATCAAGGCCACAGTTCCAGTTCCATTGGTTGTTTGATACATTTTGTAGTATAGAAAATTTTGAAAAATTGTGAAAACTATTAAAAAAGATGTAAAAATGTGTACCAATACTCATTTTCCTCTACTTTGTTCTTCTCCCCAAATTTCTTCTTCTGTCTCATTTGTTATTTTCTTCCCTATTATTTCCTTTTCATTGCGTGGACTCCACCAACAGTCCATCTTCATCATTACTATACCATTACTCCAGCCACAACTCCCTTCTATCTTTAATTCCGTCGGTAAGAATTTTTTCCACCCCAAAATCCAGATCGTTGCAATAGTCCAATAAATCATATTTTCACAGTAGTCCGGGGATTTATCAATTTGGAACCGTAAACTAACCCGTTGGAATTCAAATCATCCCATACCAAAACATTGGAACAAAGAAGGTCATTCCTGTTTTGGTACTGGCGTTCCACCGATTTTCGCAGTTTCACTGAGCCATGTTTTATACCACTAGGGTGAAAAATGGAAACTCAATAAACTGTAGAATGGAACTTAGTTGTCACACAAAAAGTAAAACCCCGAAAAAAGGACAAAAAGAGAAACAAAACTGTGAAAAACAAAGCCTCCTCAATCCTCAGATAAGGTTAAAAGGACAAAATATCCACAACCACAAGTATACTCCATCAACAAATAATGATTCATATCATAATATTTACATGAACAAACTCTAGTCCTAATTACTAAAATTAGCAATAAATTATATCACATAATGACAATAACACTAATAATAATGTAATTAATGATTATTTAAGCTTAACCTTTTCAAGTTTCTCAAACGAATCTGCTTTGAGTGGTACCCAGCCGTGAATGGCTTCACCTGCCACCGCGCTCAGCCACGCCGGCCAACCCGCCGCCACCTGCTCCCCTTCCACATATTTGTGCAAATTCCCAAGCCTAAAACTCACAGACTCACTCCCACAACCATTTGAACTCGTTCTCCCAGACTCACCAACTTCGCTCCCCGACTCAGTCCCCGCCCTCTTCTTCACCTTTTTCAAGTTCAAATCCAGCTCCGCCACCAACCCAGCGGCCCCGCCGCAGCTCCCCACTCGGCTCCGACCTGACTCACCATTGAACGCTCCGGAATGATCCAGTGCGGCCGGCGTCACTGACACCGCTTGCTTACCCGATACGCAACCCATGAGCAAATGCCACCCTGGAACTCACCACCCCCTCGCCGCCGCCGAACCCATACTTTGAAAGTAGAGAAGTATAGCTAACCCAGATCAGAATATGCTAAAACTTGACCCGGGTCAAGCTTAGGCTCGAAAAGGCAAAGCCAGTTTTTCTCGAGAGCATTGAATAACTCTGATTTTGGCTTTTATATGTGATCAAAAATAGAAAATCTTCTTCATAGAATCCCCTCAGTCTCTCTTTCCCCCTCAACCCTTCTTACGTGCGACAATTGCGGCAAAAGCTTACCTCTTAATGGGGTTCACAAATCACAGCAAAAGTTCAAGCGAAATCAACGGAGTGACAAAACTATTCACTTTCCCAGTCTCTCTTCCACACTATTACGTCCGCTTATATAGTATATAAATATATTTATATGTATATATTTACAATCTTGTTTCTGTATATTTTCCTTATTCTCGAACAAAAACAGCGGGAATCTACAATCTACACGGTGTAAAACGTAGAAAGTGGCAGACTTATACCGAAAAAAAAATTAAAAATCTCCGGCCCTGTATTTGACTTTTACGTGCATTCGGTAATGGGATTTAAATTCTGCAATTTTGTTTGCATTTGGGTTTTTTTCCTAAAATTATTCAAACTAAAAGTTGAAGCCCATATGGTGGCGTGGGGTGGGGGGTGTATGGCGTACATAGTGAAGAGAATGAGAATTTAGGGAGTGGGAAGACGAGACCAATAATGGGGCGCGTGGGAGAGTGTAGATTTAGGGGGGAACATGTTTGGTTGGGTTGGTGTTGACGATGGAGTACTGTGTTTACATTGTTAGTGACAATAAAAGAAAAGCTTTGATTATTTAAATGCCACTATAAAGTTTCATTATTATTATTTAAAAAAGTTACATAATTTTTTATTTAATTTGTATAAATTAGTGAAAATATGGTCATTGATATATGAGTATTATACAAGTTTTGTCTATAATTTTGTTTATTATATATAATAATACACATTTGAAACTTAGGAATATGTGTGATTTCATCATCTTTTTGGAATATAATAAAATGTTGTAGTAAAATTTTTTATAGTGAATAATTATCCCAACACCCTTCACGTTTGGTCTGATTATAATAATACTTCATGTGGTCCATAATATTGTAATGGCATTTTATGTCGATAATTTAGTTTAGGGGAAATTAATGGAATAAAAGTTATAGCCCCAAAAATTGGAATAACGTCTCATGTGGTTTGGTAATTTACCAAAAAGAAGACTCCTATATAACGGGATTTTGTTTTTTTATAGACTCTAATATGCTTAATTTCCAATAGTAAGAAAGGAAATTACTATACCTAGTGTCCTACAGACTCTCTGACACATGTGCATAAAATAATCAATATATATTTCATATTTTAAATATAATCAGACTTGATTTATATATATTTAGTAATTAAAGTTTTATTATTATACTTAATATAAATATATATATATACACACATAATTTAATATAAAATGATAAATTAGTGGATTACGACTTTTATCTGACAAGTTATTAATGAAGACGTAATTCCAACATAGTACATGAAAGCATGCCACTGAAATATAGATAATGTCAACTTTCAAGAAATGTCAAGGTAATTACCAATTTTTATATGTAGACAATTTTTAAATATTCGTTTTAAATCAAGTCTAATGCATGGAATAATACAAGTAATGTTTTTAGTTTTTGAATAACTGTTTTTATTCTCTCTCTCTCTCTCTCTCTCTCTCTCTCTCCCTCCCTCCCCTCCTCTTCTTCTTCTTTATATATATATATATATATATTTTTTAAGATTATGGCAATGGAAGTAATAACGGGAGGGGTATTTCAGGTGAGCTTAGAATTTCTCCACTTAGACAGGTGGTTGATCTCAAATTTTTATTCTCTTCAAACAAAGACAAACATTTTTGAAATTCAACGTACTCTTCCAAAATATTAATAAAAATCATCACAATTTTAAATATTGCATCAATCTAAATTATATATATTTATATCTTTCAATTATTATTTTAATATAATTATATATTTTTTAATTATTATACCAATATAAAAATAATATATAACAGTATAAAAATTTGATGCGATGCCATTATTTAGACAAAAAAACTTACATGGACAGATATTTACAATAAAATTTATTTTTTTACAAGATAAAATCAAACATAACGTTATTCTCAGCACATTCCCCGAATCCAATCCCAAGACATTCTCTTGAAACACTCAAAAAATCAATTCAAACATTATACATACTTTGAACCATATAAACAATTAAAATCTAAAATAGCAGGGATTTCAAAGATCTAAGTTTATTGGTTAAATTTTGATTTCATGATGCACTAGTTTAGACCTATAAAAATGACATTCCTTTAGCCAGACCTAACTTTACCCTGCATGATTAGCATTCATATATTGTAAATGTTTAACTTTAATTTATATTGTCTAATCATATAAAAGTTTTATGATGTAATTCAACCACTATATGAAATAGCAATGTAGGTCAAAAAAAAAAAACAGTTTACTATGCTGAGACATAATATAAAACTATATTTAATAAAGTATTAATTTTTGTGCTTATATAACATAAAACGGGTAAATTAAATGATGATTACAAATTTTACTCCTTTTTTTTATCTCAGAATAAATTATATTTCACTTCGATGACATTTATGCTCTGAAGCTATTATTTTCATTGTAAATTTAAAGGAATATTTAGATATGTATTTCAAGATATATATATATATAATTAATTAAAGCAAATAAAACAATTAATAATTGAATAGTTTATTGGAAAAGAAATAAAAGAAAAGAAAAGCATTGGAAACTAACTTCTATATCATTTTCCTTTAAAAAAGCTAATTATAGTAATTACTGGTCGCTGTTCTTTGTCTACCATATAGTAATATTTGTTTACCGAATGGTAATTTAGAGAATTTGGATTGTACTTCAAAATATATTCATGCTATGATGTTGATGTATGATCGAATGTAATCGTTTCTTTATAAAAAAAATAATAATAATAATTTCTTAATCAAATTAGAAACTTGCTTTACTCTAATTTAATAGATTTCTCGTGATTATATCAGTAAAATATCTAGTAGTGTTCATTTTGAAGCCCATCAAAAGATATGATTTACTAAAATGTTTTTCCCTACAATATCTAGGAATCCTATGCATATTTACTAATTAAAGAAAAGGGAAAAATAGAACCTCTTAAAGACTATTTAATTATCCAAAAAAGAAAAAGAAAAACACTAGGGCCAAGGGAAGAGCAATTTAATCAATAAAAGACAAGAAAACATATTAAAAAAGAAAAGCAAAAGTGAAAAAGGATCCACCAAAAAAGGCAGCAATTCATGATGGGGATGGACTTCCCATTCACACTCTTTTTTTTAATTTTAATTTTTTGGCAACTCACTTCTTCCACTCTCCATTTTCAGCCTTAACCTAAAATTATAATTGCATATATATATATATATATATATTTAGTATAAGGACTAACAATTTCTAGGAAATGTCTATTAAGTATAATGGAATTCCACATATTTTATTGTGTCACACATATTTATGGCAAATTGTCAATTATCCCTCACTTGAATTAGCTACATTGACACATGGATAAAAATTTAAACACACATATACACATATGATCACTCATTCCCTATTATATTTTATTTGATTGAAAATATAATGTGAATGAGAATTGAAACAGTAAAAATCGTAAATATATTTATATATTATTGATCCTCGAGTTAGTGGTTAAGAATTCGTGATATCATGTCATTATTTTAAAGCTATTCATTGGAACAGAATGTCAATTTTCAGAAAATAAAAGTTATAAATTTGGCCACAGAAAGCATATTGTATAGGCATATTTACTTATATTTATTTAATATATATATATATATGCAACTTATGTTTTAAATGAATTAGATATACATGCAAACTTATATATATAGTTAGTCTAGGTTAATTGGATCATAATCTAAAATTAGAAAAGATTTTATGGATAAGAAGAGAACAATCTTTTTAGTTATAATTCTCAATTACCTACCTAAGTTTGAAATGTATAATTACTCATTATCTTTTAATGAGGATTAAATTTATCATATTTATATTTAATAAAAGAAAAGGCTTTTATTGGAATCTTCAGTCCCACTTATTTAGAAATGGGATTAATAAAAAGAAATAATAATAATTTCCCTCTAAAAGTTTGTTGCCAATCCCAAAAGATCTTTATAATTATACTCTGTCCCCTCAAAACACATTCTCTCTCTTTTTCCAACAAAATAATGTGAATTTCCCTAGATACCCCTGTTAGATATTTTTGTGTCATTTTCTTTTGCCCAAATATGGAAATGAAAAAGACTTAAAAAATTGTCTTACTCTTCAAATTTAAGAAACAGATGGCCTTCAACCGTTTTGCTGTGCCTTATAATTAAAAGGATCTAGGCCTAACAAATTAAATAAATATATATGCCTATACCTAATTATTATTATTATTATTATGGTTTTATTTTTTTATTATTATAATCAATAAAGAAAAAGAGGCTATGGTAAGTTGGTTCTCATGCTATAAGTGCATGGATGACTTGGTCTTGGCACCATTCTAGTTGGAGAAGCATTCATTCCTCAACCTATTGAGTTTGTTCATCATTTAAAGATATCTCTATTTTTTAATATATGTGGAAAAAAAATAATATACAATGTAAAGGATTTATAATAGAAACATTAAATATTGACCTATGCACAAAAATTTCATGCCAAAAGTGTAACACCCGAGATTTCCTTGATCGAAATTACAAGACGATTTTTATGAAAC
>JACFYI010003618.1:902566-917566 GCA_014898755.1 Handroanthus guayacan | reverse complement strand
GTGGCTAAAGTGCTAAAAAGGGTCAATCTATCATTGTCCAACAACTTCACTCACTAAATTAGAAAAAAAATCAAATGCCTATAAATATTAATGGTTTGATGAACATTAGGTTTAGTTGGTAGCATTTGATTTATGGTAGAAATTTCTTTTAATTTGAATAATTTTTGGACACAATCCAAATAGTTTGAACCTGACCCTAGAAATAAATACAAATGAGAATTGACGGGACTCAATAAAAATCTTATGATGTTTGAGTTAGAAAGATAGACGAAAAGAAACATATTTTACTCACAGAACAATAAACATTGTATGTATATGATTGCATTTATTATGAAATCTAACAATTTCGCCAATTTATAGGATACATTCGAAATGATGTAGCTAAAGGTGTTGGCCCAATCTCTAAATAATAGACTCATACCATAATAGATATATGGACTATCCAATTTACTTAAGGATATTTTGGTAAATGGGATAATTATCGTAATCTATCTTGAGGTTTAACCTAATTACAGAAACTTTTTTGAAATTTGGAAAAATTACAACTACTCTTTACCATTACTAAAATTTCAATTGTGCCCTTTATTATTTGACCGCCTTATTGACCGAATTTTTCATTGATTAAAATATATAGGAGAGACAATTCTATTTTTCTAAACCTTAGGGTAGATCCGGATAATATGCTAAATATCAAGAGATGTCATAGTAATTATAATATAATTGCATACCTCTAAAGTGTAATAATATCGATCATTTATAAGATATCCGAAATGACATATCTAAAGACACTGATTCAATCCCAAACAACTGATCCGACATTAAGATTAATTGATCGCATAATAAAAATCCAATAAATAAGAAATGGAATATCCAATTTATTTAAGGATATTTAGGACACTCAATGAGCATTAAGCATAGATGGGAGAATCTTTCCACTGTAAAAAAAACTTTTACAGACACATTTTTTCACTTTTTGCTCTTATAGGGTTCCATTGCATGAATTTCCCTCTTTTTACAATGTAAAAAGTCAGATAAAAAGAACCATAAATCATGAGAAAAAGCCCTCTTGATTTAATCATTTAGGGTCACTGTATTTCTTTTTGAGCTGTGTTTGTATCATTGGTCAAAATAGTGTTAATCAAGAAATCCAAAGTGATTTTGACCTAATGTTTAATTAAGAAATGTCATTACAACCTAGTGTACTACTATTAGTGCAAGTATATGATTCCTTTAATCGGATTTTAGAATAAAATCCATGTTAATTGTGTCGGCAAAATATCAATATTTCTTGAAATTTGGCATAATTATTGTACCACTACATATAGTTTGTAATATTACAATAACAAGCGTTGTTAATTAAGCATGTCAAACTAACACAGGATCTATAGATGATAGTCTATTGGTAATATTTTAATAAATATGTTAGAATTTTTTAGGATCTGATTTTAATATTATATAAGCTTTTTTGTAATTAGACCAAACTTCAGGGTATGTTTCACAAATATTTTCTAACACTTTTGTGTCTTGGATCAATGGAATCTCAGTTAATCAACTATAGTTTAAGGTTAGATAAGCCTATAGAACTACCCTATTAGCAGGCCTAGCTGGCATAGATTTTAATTTTTCTCCATTTCTGTTTCACAAGTTTATGAGCTGATGACACCTATACCCTTCCTAGATATGAGACCACCTGGCTCCTCTTCAATACACCATTTTCCAATTATTTTCGATATACGTTTTTTCTTGCAAATATATATATATATATATATGTTATATTTAGATTGATGTCATGCGATAGAAAACTTAATTCAATAGTAATATGGTCTATCTTACTTATAAACTTAAAAATGAAACTAAATAAATTAAGTTATTTAAATTTATACTAAAAAATTAAATTAATTAAATTTAAACATTGTTTAATTAAGAAAGAATAATGAATGCTGTTTTTAGAACTACAATATTCTATATTTTTGAAAATTTTAAGGATGATTATTGAGTTTTCCTTAAATGAATAATACTTTAATTTAAATAATCTAATTTAATTAGAGTTCATTAAATTTGTAAGTAAGGAAAGACAATATTTACCTTTGGACTTTTTTTTTTTTTTTTTTTTTGAATGACATGGCATTGAACAAAATTAGAGAGATGGTATATTGAAAATGAGCTTGATCGTAGTGGTGTCAATCGGGTGGTCAGGTGGGTTTGGATCAAGGTGATGCATTGGCACAACTTAAAAACTCTAATTCGAATTGATTCCAATCTGATATACAACTTGAAAAACTCAACTCTAACTTGACCCAAAGAAAATCAAATAGACTCTGGTTCACTTGATTTTCAATGAGGTTATCTAACAACTCGATAAAACCAACTTGATAAACTCAGCCAAACTGGAATTTATTCTTGCCTCTGGTCCAACTTGACTCTAATTACAACTAAAAAATTATCAAAGTTAAGAAGTCTAATTTCCATTAAAATTATTATATTTGTCTTACAAATAATATCATATTAAAAATCCAATTAATAAATAAAAATTTTAAACTTAAAACCACCAGATAAAAGTCAAGCTCTCAAATAATTGAATTCTTAACAATCAACACAAGTAATTAAGCTTCATAATGACTAATGAGTCAAAATAAATTACAAATCAATAAACCATTGTTTCAAAAATCAGACCTCCATAAACATAAAATTAACAACTTAACCATAACGAAAATAGCGCTAAAAATGTTATGCAATGTATTATAATTAGTAAATTTACTCAGGTGTGTTAGGTTGGATCGAGTCACGGATAATCTGGTTTTTATTTTTGGATTGACATTCGGGTTAACCTGACTTGGTTTTCTTTATTCAGGTTACTTTTTGGGTCAGTTAGATCTTTTTTCGAACATGCCATGTCTCTATTGGCCATATCCTTTTATTATTACCAATATCTTCTTTCTGAAAATTGAAAATGCTCCGTTAAAAAACTCAAACAAAACGGTGAGTTGATCGTTTCGCTCCCAATTTCTTTGTTACAACAAAAATAATTAATTCGAATCATAGATGGTATTTTATTCATGAAGTTACAAGAACTAGGGGGTAGAGAATAAAATAGAAAGTCTATTTAAATTTTTGGCTGCAGGTTATATATTTGAAGGGAAAACAAGAGTCAGTAATTTCCAAGGCCCAACTCCAAGAATGGATTTCAAACTACAGGGTTCGTATAACATTAACATATAGGTTTCTCAAGCTTCTACTTCAACAAACCCTGAATTATAAATAAAACACGTACATATAAATTTGTAAATGCACCTGAAAAATTTACAATGAAATCAGAAAAAACTGAAAATCCAGTTGCAAATTCTTTGAAAAATCAAGAAAAACCTTGCTTTAAAAACCAACTGCATTTACTATTTAATTCATCAATAAATACCACCAACTGGACTCTCTTAATTATGATCCCTTCTTTTGTTTTTTATCCAGAAAACACAAGATCAAAAGGTTCACAAGGGCCATAAAGTCCAAAAATAACCAGAAAAACAAGAATTGTAGGATCATAAACAATTGTTGTCAAAATCCTAAAACAATTTAATGAGCTACAACAAGCGTACAATCTTCCAGTTGAATGAAATTCAATGAGGCAAAGTTTTGTTTTACTCTTACTGAATTTTCAGGTTTTAGATTCTCGTTTGGTGCTGCTAAGATTCATCGCTGTAGGGCAACTTGCAGGCGGCCGTTTGGTCTTTGGACTTGTATTTACCGAGCATTTCAGCAACAGTTCTGCAACGACATTGGTTCCCTGGCCTGATAACGTCTCCATAAACAGCCATTTCGATGATGTCAAGCTCCTTGTCTGAAATTGAAGACAATGGTTCAACTTTTTCATGACTTTCAACTTCGGTTACTTTAACTGAATTATGAAACTATAGAGAGAGATTCTCACAGAAACATGTTAAAATCAAGGGATAATTATCTTAACACCCCTGAAGTTTGGCCTAATAGCAGAAATGCCCCCCACGGTTGGAGAAACCTCAATACTACCGTTGCCATTAGTTCAGCCGATGGAAATTTAATGAAGGCTATATGTGTAGTTGTAATGTTTCAATTAATATGTTAGGTCTCCCAGGTGGGTGCGGGGTGTAACGTAATCTTACACAAGCCCTGTTAGGTTTTTCGCGTGCTGAAGTAACGACAAGTGTATTGTAATTTCTCAAATCACATAGGCTGTAGGTTAATCCTAAAATGTGTATATAATCATCCCTAAATTAAATAATACATGCAAGAAACAAGATAAATTTCGATCATCCATCAAGTAAGTTATAGTGTACTTTATTTACATCCACATTTCCTTTTTAATGCAGTTAATCAGTGAGATTCAAACACTGTATTCCAACTTATAAAGTTAAAGTGTACTTTATTTTCTTAAAATCACATAATCAATGAGCATATGAAGAAAGATAAAAAATATCCATTGGAAAAGGGTGGTCAATAACCATTATTCGAACTGCAGTAATTGTAGCCAAACTAAATACGAATTCCCTTTGAAAACTATTAAGAAACTCTGCAAATCATTTCACTTCTCTTCAATTCAAATAAGACCGTGCCAAACTGATTAAGGTTGAGTTTGGGAAAAACTCATAAAGAAGTAATGCATTAGTTGTTGAAAATACTCATATTGCTACATGAATATATGTAATAAAACATCGGAAAGTGTACTCTATTGTGTATTTCAGTCTTGAGTTAAAAAAAGTATAAGGGATCACAGACTTCCAAGTGCTGATTTCATAGAATTACGTTGAAACTAAGGGAGTGTTTGCAACTTTGGAAAAGTCTTTTTCAACTTTTAACTAAACTCTTGTTTGCAGTGTTTAGAAGTGGCACTTCTACTTTTAATTCTCTAAAATGACGCTGGGAAAAAAAAAAAATAAAAATAAAACCAAAAGTAAAAAAAAATCATCACCCAACTTCTGCAGTTTTTGGTGCTTTTTAATACTATTTCCAAACACACTCAACTTTCACTATCACTTTTTACTTCTTCAACAACAAAGCTCTTGCAAAAGCTCTCTATGTGTCCAAAATTATTAAGTTTTGTCCTAAATAAATCGAGAACTAAAGATTATTGTTCGTCCCTTACGACAATCCTGTCTTGCAATTCACAGATCGGGACTCTGCATTCAGACAATGATATCACTAAGAATACCCATCCTAAAGCTGCTATTTGACCACCCCTTTTTGTCTAGCGAGGCAAACAGGTAAGTGAAACACATTGTTCAATAACACAAGAGAAATCAATCATTCACAACCTAAAACTCATTCTCATTAAGTAGATTTATCCCAATACAAATCTAAATAGCTTTTAGAAATTTTTCATTTCTCTTGGGACATCCATTTGACTGAGTGATCCCTTTCCAAGTCACAACATCTGGTTGAAAGTTCAAGACATAAAACTCAATCTCTTCCCACCCACACAATATATTAACTCCTAGAACCGATATCATCCTCTGCAAGCACTATAACTTTACACTGCTTTTATGTAGCATTCTAATAGATTATAAAAGAAAAGCACACAGCTTATCATGTAGAAAACAGGCGGAAAAAGGAACGAAAGCAGAAAGAACAGAAGCAATGGATACCAGTGAATTTAATGTCACAAGAATAGCCTTTCAACCGGGATTTATCAACCTCCTCCTTATCAGATTTGTATCTGTTAACCCTAGTCTGTAGAATCTGGCAATTCTCTGCCACTGATTCACCACCTGCATAAAACCACAACGCTCCAGTTAATCTCATCTTTCAGCGTTCCCAAGAATCCATTTAAAAAAAAAAAGGTTTGCCTATAAAGAACAGCCAATTTTCAGAAACTTCCCACAAGCATTAATGCATCAAACCTTGAATTTAACCAGAAATAGGATACTTTGTCATCAAAACCCCCAAAAATCTTGCAAGCCCATCTCAGAACTATATAAAACGAACAACCTTAGACAAGAAAACACGTAAAAAAAAAAAAAAACACCCAGGAACAAAATAAATAGTGTCTCCTCATTTTGCATTTAATTGAACCCATATTCCAACTGGAGCGCAAAAAGAACCAAATCGATTGCATAAAGGAATAATCTTTTTGTGAGCCCATCTATACAAAAGAGAAAAATAAATAGAAGGGACCTTTGGAAAAGGGAATGATGTGGTCATACTCAAAGCAGAGGCAGCCTTGGCAGTTGCAGAAGCGCCTGCAGACAATGTTACCAGCGGCATCCTTGCGCCACCGCTCAGGGTGGCGGCCCGGCACCGTTTCGGCTCTAGCCCAGCACATGTTCTTGGCCTTGGTGTCGAAGAATCTTGGCCTCTCCTCCTTCTCCTTGCGAGCCCCCCGCGGTGACGAAGAACCGGACGAAGAGCTCATAATTTCCCACTGTCGATTGGGCAGTAATTCTCTTGATTAAATCAACTTTTTCCAAGTCACTTGATCAGACATTTTGAGCATTCATGTTCTTATTCTTTATTTCTTTATTCCCCTATCCGTAGATACTTTCATAGGTTTTATCAAAAATAAATAAATAAATAAATAACAAAGAGGGAAAAAGAGTTTCATTCATAGGACGAAATTTTCGTGACGGATTAAACTACATCATTGTTCAAATTGTATATTTTTTCAAAATTGGTAAGTTGAATTCCGAAATATTAGATGTATCATATATAATTTTTGGGTTAATTATATTTAACCCTAGTGAAAAATTAAAGTAATGTTTCTTTACGTTGAGAAGAGTATTGGATAATATTAGCAGGAGAATTGAGTTCGAAAAGTGTATATGAGGAATATGATGAATGTTTTATGTTTTGGGACAGGTGAATAAGAGTTGTTCAGAGAAATAAAATAGTGTTCAATTATATTTTAGGAGATTACTTTTTCATTTTATTAGTGCCCTTTTGTTTTTTCAATATGGAGAAATTTAATTTTAATAATATATTTTAGATATAATTATAACTTATATCACAAGTATGTATGTAACGTTAATGATTGGATATAATTGTTATATGTTATTATAAGAGAGAATTGCATATTACCCCCTGTGATATTTCGAAATAGCACTAAGACCCCCGTGAAATAAAAACTAGCAACTAAACCCTCGTGTTTTTTTAGAATATATCCAACTAAACTCCTCGTATTTTTTGAAAAATAGCACTTTGCCCCCCATGCAAGGGGTTTAGTTGCTAGTTTTTATTTTACGGGAGTCTTAGTGCTATTTCGAAATATCACAGGGGGGTAATATGCAATTCACTCGTTATTATAATGATTAGGTGAAATGTTGCGAGGTTAAAAGGTTAAGATTTGATATTGTTCAAGCCACCTGCCCATCGGCTCCAAAACTGATTATCAACCTGTACATAACCCTAATAATTTCTCATTAAATAAAAAATTTCACTTAGAGAGAACTCATCTGAGAATCTAAAATTAATTAACTCGAACCGATTTGAACTCAAATTTCTTTAAATCAAGTCCGAGTTCAAAATTTTAGGCTCATCAAGCTCAAACCTAATATACATGTTTTGAACTCCAGCTTCAGATTTTCCTCAAACTCCCTCGATTTGGCTCGATTGCACCCTAAATGACCTATCATGGTGCTACTAGTTGTATAACAAATAGAATTTTAGAGCACATGACATCCCAATAAACAAATGTGCTGCAAAACAACTTTCGTAGAAAAACATCATAAACTGGTTGAAACAGGGTTACAAGAAATATGAAAGAGCGCATCCTTAGTAATCACGAAGGAAATCACAAAGCCTTGTCCAAGAATCCTCAAACATGGGACTTTAAAAACAACAAAGATGGTATAAGTACTAAATGCTGATGTTGCAAGAACAGGGAAACAAACAAGAGGTAACTACTTGGGACCAATGTCCTTGAGACCGCATATTTGCTCCTCTCCCATCGCAGACTGCACGCTCACGATCAGGTCCTTCCCCTCGGCAAAGCCATCCTTTATCTGCACTCTCGACAAACATTAGAACGATCAATTGTCAAATATTAAGAATAGATTAAAATTAGCAAGAGGTTAAATAGTTGAAAATTGCAAGTCTCTCAGTCTTCAGGAAATAACAAGTAGGGCTGAAAAAACGAAATCCGCCATTAAAAGCTTGTTTGAGTTCGATTCATCAAATATGACTAATCAAGCTTGAACATATCCTTTTGTTTGATAAGACCTAAATGTTGTTTCGAGCTCAGCTCAATTAGTTAACAAGATATAAAATATTTGTAACAAAAATCAAACTACTAGAGCTCAGCTTGTGTTCGACATGATTAAAGCTTTTCAAGCTCAATTAGATTCAAAATTGAAACCACTTCCAAATACAATATTTAGCTCGATAAAAATTCATAACAAACTTGAATGGTGAAATGTTCGACTCGACTTAATTCATTTCCAGTGCTAATGACAAGTAGTAAATAATTCTTCAAATATATTTCTTGCTTGCATTAATAAATAAATTCACAAATGCTCGCTGACAAGCTTCCTCGAATCATGCAACTGATATCCGACTACCATCCAGACACCTGAAGAGTTTGATAATGCAAACTTCCAGAAAAGGAACAAAAACAATGATAGATGCATGAAACTGTAATTACAACCAACCAAATTTGTGTAAAACACCATGAAGTATAATTTTTCTATTTTCTTTTCCGGAGAATACAAATTCTTATATTTTTTTCATACAACGTATGGTTAATAACGAGGAGAAGCATAACTAAGAATCATATCAAAGTCATTTTGAACCCTACGAAACAAGTAGAACCGTAAGGTTTACCTGGGCGAGAAGATTCTCATCAGTTGGAAGCCTCAGATCATCCTTGGTGTTACCACTTTCAGTGAGCAGGCTCACCTAAAACATTTCAACGAGTGAGATACCTAAATTATCCGAAGGAGTTAAACATGATCAAGAAAAATCTTTTTGACTCGACATACAAATCCATCCTCAGATATGTCAATCAACTGGTAGTCAGTACGAGAGACATGAGGGACCTGTATAACAAAACAAAAATAATCAATGCAAATTCCAGATGAGAAACAAAAGGTAGATAACTTCCACGAGACGTAAACATACGTCGCAGTTATGTGAAGATGGGACAATATCTTCCAGCTTTTTACCCGTGAAGATATCAATACCAACAAAATGACATTTAGCATGACCGTGCTTTCCGGTTTTGGAAGTAGAAACTTCAACAACCTGTAATTAAAAAATACTTCAATGAACAAAGATCTCTCCAAAATGATAATGCACAAAAGTTACATCACTTCATAAACACGATGAAAACGACCAAAACAATGGTCAAGTCAAATCTATGACTCCAAAAATGATCTTGGGAGAACTTGAATCACCAAATAGACCACAGAAACTTACGCAAAAGTGCAAAGCCAATTCCTCACATGACAACTGTAAATGCTCCACAGTTATTAGCACAATCCTCGATTTTTCTTTCAAAAAAAAAAAAAGAAAACCTTGATTTGCTTCACAAAAAAATAATCTCCAGACGATAATTTTTCCTCTAAGTACTGATAAACAAAAAGCTGGGAAAGGCGCAAACAAACTGAGGCGGTTTGCAAGCTTTTCAAGCCAGCTTGAAAACTGGCTTGAATCAAATTCGAAGTTTTCGAGCTCGGACTAATCCGAGCTCAATTCGAGAATTTTTCGAATCTAATTTACCTTGTCCGATAGCTCACAAGCCGGCTCAAAACTTTTATATATTTTTACCTTTATGTATTTTTAGTTTATATATTTGCTATATTATATTTTTATATCTAAAAATATATATATAAAATATACAAAAGATATCTTTATATTTTTCTAACTTTATAAATTTTTAGATAATATATTTACTATATTTTTATATAGTTTATTCTGTATTTTATATTAGAAAATATAAAAGATATTTGAATTAAACTTGATTTGGTGATCAAGGTTCGCATTTTGAATTCAAACATATTGAATTGAGCTCGAATTCAATTTTTACTTCGAGTCTGGCTCTAGCTAGATTTTGGTTGGTTCTCGAACTCGAGCTGGCTCGAACAATTTTCGAGCTCCAGCTCAAATATTCTTTTTTTTTTCCAAAAAAAAAAAAAAAAAAAAAAAGGAACTGATATTCGATCCTATTCGAGTTGTTTGGACCCCTGGCCTCGGATATACCGAGTACATCAAATCAGCAGTAAAAGGTTTATTCTTCAGAAAACCACAAAATCAACTCTAAGGTAAAATTCAGAATACTTCTTAACCTAATTACCAAAAATCCATTACTTCAACATCATCTGGTGAGAGCTTATAATTTCTACCAACATATCAGCAATACAAACTTCTCAAAAGCCTCATGCTGAAATATTTTCGATTTTTCATATACATAAGCTTCTGTGTGAAACAATACTCCTAAACTAACCCTTCGAAATTAATCAAGAAAATTCAATTCAAATAAACCCATCACACGCTGACCAGCAGATCCACAAATTAACAGCAAACAAAATAAACCCAGATGAGGAACACAATTATCTTTACACACGTAAACCAATAATTCTACAAAATATGCGTTAAAAAAGACAGATTTATACCTTGCAAGGGCGGCTTTTAATCACGATATAACCATTCTTGCGAATTGTCCCAGCTTGCTGAGGGAAAGTTTTGGAGGCTCCAGCGTCGGCCTTTGACTCGAAGTGGTGCTCTTCGTCCGACATCTCTCACAGATAACACACACTCACACTCACTGTGTGTGTTCTTCTCCGTATTTTACTGCAAAGCGTATTTTTTTTCTATATCACAGATATATAGGCGTCCTTTCTGGCACCTAGGGATCATTTCGGGAAGCTCTCAATAAAAGAATAAGAAAGTAATTTTTGGTAGATTATTTTATTTAGGGATAATTACATCAAACATAGTTTGAAGTTTGAGATAATTATTAAAATATTCTTTAAAATTTAAATAATTGTATAATATCATATATCACAAAAATATTAATAAAAATATATAACTTTACAAATATATGGAGGGTCTATTTTTAATATTTTATTCAATATGTTAGTTTTTTAGGAACTGTAATTATATTGTTATGCAAGTTTTGTTAAGTTTTCTTTCAGTTGAACTAATTATAAGATATATTATAGTAATTATTCAAATTTGAGAGAGTTTTTTGTTAATTATTTCAAACCTCAACGGGTGTTACTGAGGTAATTATCCCTTATATTTTTACTTGGGAACAATAATAATAAACCTAATAAAAACTCTTAAAATAACTTTATTGGCATGAAATACATAAAAAGTTCTTATAAATTCGAAAAGTTCATTGACTTCAAAAAAAAAAGTTCCAAAAGTCCATTCCATTGAATCTAACACAATAAATCCTCTAAACGATCAATGCAGTAAACAAATTTTTTAAAGTATCATGCAAAAGCTCATATGTTATCACAATGAATAAAATTCATAACCCAAAATTTATGATACCTCCACCTTTACTAGTTTAGTAAAGACTCAGCCATGTGGATAATATTATTTTCTCTATGTTGTATTTGTAAAATAAAAAATTATATCAATGAGGATATTGACAATTCTTTAATTTTTTTCTAAAGAAAAATGAGTATGTTCTATCAAAATTTTTAATCTACTAAATAAAAGCTCATATACTATCTATGAGAATTAAATGCGTAATAAAAAAAATTTAAGATTTTCACGTTATCACTTAGATAAAAACTCATTAGCAAGGATATTGACAATTTATGCACTCAATAGTTAGAATTTTCTTTTAAATTTCAATAGAAAAATTAAAAATTGCAAAAATATTTCATTTAATTATATTAATTATATTGTTTTTCACATACTAAAACTATAACCCAGAAAAAAAAAAAAAAAAAAAAATCAGTTAATATTTACCATTTGATAGTGGAACATAATTGTAGATATGGACGGAAATAAGATTCCCCACCATAAAGCACATTAGCTTTAATTCAACGCATTTGGTCGGTTTGTCATTTTGATGGAATGATCAAAATTAGGGATCTCTGAAGCCACACGATAAAGTGATACAAATTCGACCTGAAAAATTAGAAATTTCTGAATCTATATGATAAAGTGATACGAATTTAACCTCACATTTCAAATCAGGTCACAAGTTGATACATTTGAATGAAATTGCTCTTTAGATAACTCGTCAATTTGCATTGATTCGACCTAATTTGACCGAAGTAATATAAAAGGGATTAATATATATTTACAATTTAAAATCTCAACATATTAGATATTAAACTACATTTGACAATAGAAAAATAAGGAAAAGAAGCCATAATTTATAATTCATTCTTATTTTCAAGTTGAATTTAAACAATTTTTCTGTTGGAATACCTTAATAGCATGTACGTATTTTATCAATATTTAATTCATTCTAGTATATTTTTCTTTCTATGATTTGTGGATACGGGCATATGAATATGAAGGGTAGGTATTGGAGATTAAACACTTAGTCACCTCTGAGAAAAAAGAAAAAAAAATAATATTATTTCATCTAAAGAATGATGGCTCAAAAGAGAACGGTGACTCGGTACAATTTTAGTTATTCATTGTGTTAGCTAACAAGGAAAACAAATTACACGCTCCCTCCTTTTGCTCCAATATTGAATTATATGATTTTCTAACTTACTTATCATATTAAACTTATGATATTATTAAACGTGAAACTCTTTATTAAATCTTATTCAATAGTTTTTTAAAGAAAAAATTAAACATTATTATTATAAGGGGGAAAAAAATAGGGTCAAAATTTTTGGGACGGAGGGAAGTATATTATCTTAAAATATAGCACTAAAAGACAAAAATGTTAAGTTAAATACTTCATTTATGAATTTAAATGGCAACGGTGGTCCCATTGATTCACCAACCTTTGGGTTCTTGATGGGCCAGCTGGCTGCTCGGCTGCTCAAGTGTCTCAATTCCTAAAGGGTGTTTGGCTAAGCTTATTTTAAATAATTTAATTTGTGGAGTTTATAAGATATTAGATTTTATTTTAAAAAATTATTTAAGTATTTGAATAAGGTAAAATAAATAAAATTTTGAAACTTATAAGATGTTAGTGATGGTAATTTTACGTAATTAATAAGTTAAAATATAAGGAGCATGTTATCTTAAAAAGTAAGAGTTTATAAGATCTTATTTTCTGTTTAAAAAAAAATCTTATTTTGAAAAACAAATTGTTGAAATATTTGAATAAAATAAGATTCTGAAACTTATAAGATGTTAGTAATTACGATTGTGTAATTAATATGGCTAAATATTAGAAACATGTTAGCATCTTATTCTAGAAGTCTATAAAAAAATTTTCTAAAAAGATTTATCAAATATTCTGTGACATCTTTTAAGCTTTTCAAAATATATTATAAGATGCTTAAAAGCTTATAAGCACATCCAAACACCCGTAAATCAACATCTTTCATTTTTTTTTTCTTTTTTTTGGCCAAAATACATTTATAGCAGGAAGAAATCAAGAAATGTTCTTGCTCACTCACTTTCTAAGGTCCCATTTGCTAGCGTTTCTACAAGGAATCTTTTCAATTTTCACAAAATGAAAATACATTTTTATTTATTTCCTTTTTTCGAAAAAAAAAAAAGAAGCAAAGTCATTTATTTGTATATCCAATGCTCCCACCCCTACCCCTTTCAGCCAACTTGTTGTTTCATTCACAAAATTAATTGAATTTGACATAAATTAAGCGATAAGCTTTCCTAAATCACAACAAAGCTATTATTATTATGAATAATGGATGTCCATGTGGTACACTCAGAATAATTATGAATGTTCATGTAGTGCACTTAATAATGGATGTTCATAATACACCAAATAATGCACTTAACATGATGGCCCCCTTAGCACTAATAAAGTGTTTGAGAATTTGCCTATAAATATGATGCAAATGTAATGCAAAATACAAAACAATTTAGTGAGCATTTTGATTCTTCCATTCTTCATTTAGTTGAATCAATTCCTTTCTTATATCAAATTTATTCTCTCTTCTTCTTGTTATACACTTTTCATTTTAGAACAATTGTCATATTTTATTATTTTATAACACGTTATCAGCACGACTCTACCTTCATAAAATATATTGAGAGTTGAAAAACCTATTGTTCAAGTGAAATCAAGATAATATTGAGGTAAATTTGTTGATTTCTTTCTTTATGGCTAACTTGGCTAAATTTGAATTTATACCTCTCGATATTTCTGGAAAGAATTATTTGTCATGGGTGATTGATGCCAAAATGCATCTTGATGCAATGGGTCTTGAAACACAATTGTGGAGAAAAATGAGGCTATTATCCAAAATAGAGCCAAGGCAATGATTTTCCTTCGTCATCATCTTGATGAGAGTTTAAAAATTGAATATCTCACTGTTAAAGATCCTGTTGATCTATGAAAAAATTTGAAGGAAAGATATGACCACCTGAAGTTGGTTGTTCTTCCTAAGACCCGATATGATTGGTTACATTTGAGGCTACAAGATTTCAAATCAATAAGTGAGTATAACTCTGTTATGTTTAAGATCACATCCCAATTGATGTTATGTGGGGAAAATATTTCTGATAAAGATATGTTAGAGAAAACTTTCTCTACTTTTCATGCTTCGAATTTGTTCCTGCAGCAGCAATATCGAGAAAAGGGATTTAAAAAATATTCTGAATTGATCTCATGTCTTCTTGTAGCTGAACAAAATAATGAGCTACTAATGAAAAATCATGAGAACCGACCAACTGGTTTTAGTCCATTTCCTGAAGCGAATGCGACTAATTTTTCTAATTCTGGTCGTGGTCGTGGTCGTAGTCATGGCCGTGGACGTGGTCGTGGTCGATATAACTATCGAAATTATGGCAATGGTAACCATAGCTCATTTTATCATAAAGGCAAACAATCCCTCCAGAATAAGAGTGATTTTGGTGAAAAGAGAGTTAGGAAATTCTCTAAAGATATTGAAAATTTATGTTTTCGATGTGGTTCTAAAGGGC
>JACFYI010003618.1:865254-879656 GCA_014898755.1 Handroanthus guayacan | reverse complement strand
GCTCAATCAAGAAAAATATTTAGGACGTGGGATACGTGGTTTTGAAATTACATCATTGCCAGTTTTATAGAAATCGTTTTGTAAATTTGATCAAGGAAATCTCGGGTGTTACAAGGATATACTCTTTTTTAGCAATTTGCCATCAAAACCATGCATTTTTACACTTCACCGAGTAATTCTTCTTCTTCTTCTTCTTCTTCTTCTTCCTCCGACTCAATTGATTGTATAAATTTTCAAAAAAAAATTGTATAACGTATAGCCTAATTTTTGGTGGAATTTACAAATATTTTCTCGAGTTGAACTCTGGTTATACCTTAAGATTGCATGTTACCATATTACCTTATTTTTGATGTAATTGGTGTTTGAATCTTGAAAGAATATTTACAAATATTCCATTATAAATGAGTCTACATAGTAGAGTGTAACTTTTCCAGAAATTTGTATAGTCAATTGAGTCGAAAAAGGGTTTAGTGGGTGTATCTTAGAAACGGCCATTTTGGATGGTAAAGTATCATTTATACCAAAAATTAATTAGTAAACTTTGACAAACTTGCATTTCCGTAGGATAATTAATATGTTGATGATTTATGAAATTTTAGCTGAAGGTAATTAATCATAATAAATGCAAAATTAATAAATCATCTAAAGACACCAAACATACACGTACATATGCAAAAAGGCCATAATTGAATTTCCAACAGTCCATATACAATTACGTGGTTTTAAAATCATATTGTGGTGTATAAATAATTCCTTCTTACAAGATTTGTACTATTTAATGTATAAGTCAACAAATAATTAATGCACTTTGTTACTTTTATAGAATTGTTCCATATGGCTCGCATTAAATTGTCTCCCCATCGTATGGTTGTTAAATTTAATTTTAAGAAACAATACACACATAAAGCCAAGATAATTTTGAAAATAATCATTTGTGATTGTTTTCACATGCGTGCATTAATTTTGCTTAATAATTGTGACCAACTATGCAACAATGTGGGAAATAAGTAAATTATATTTATATATATATATATTGAGGGTACAAATAAGTAATAAAGAAATGATAATAAAGGAGAAATTTGTTTACAAGTAAATAGTAATTAATCATGTTTTAAGGAAATTTTTTTCATCGTTTGTTTTTTTTTGTTTTTTTTTTTAATTTAAAGACATCTGAAAATATATTTATTTTACTCATTTTCTTTTTAGAAATGCCACTTATATTCATTTTCTTTTTTGACATTTATCATTTTCTTTTTGAATAAAAGTTATTACAACATTAAATAATACATCAATATATTATTAATAATAATAAAAAAATTAATACAATACATAATAAGGAAAATCTCCAATAGCCTACTATATAGACTTAGTAGATAGAGATGAGAATAAGTTAGGTTAGGCTAGGCTTTGCCTTAAATAGACCATGCCTATTGTACAGATCATAAACTTGAGCCTAGTCTGTAACCTGACAAAGGCTTTTTCTAAAGCCTAGCCTGGTTGTTTTAAATTTTTCAAACCATCGTTTTGGCTTGAAAAAGTCTATTTTTATTGAAATTTTAGTTAAACTTAGATCTTATAGTATAGGTCTAGATTTTTAATAGGTTCAGATCTTAATAGGCCTAATACTTTAATAGGTGTTAATAGGCCTAAAAACTCTATTATTTATGTTATAGAAAACAATTGACAATTATAATATATTTATCTAAAACAAGGAAAAAAAAACGTAACCTAACATAATTATAAGCTAAATTAAACCTATGTGCATATGAAAAAATTACAAACCTATAGTGTTAGGGACAAAATATAAATAAAATGAAGATAATTATGTAAATATAATAATATAAGTATTTTAAATAATTAAATATATATTATATAATCTAATTGAATTATACAGGTTAACCTGATAGGTTCGACTAAATAGGCTCTTTCCAATGTCTTGACCTTGCTAGGCCAGGCTATAGGCCCTTGAAGGGCCACTTAGCTTATTCTCATCCCTAATGACTTAGCTTACTCCCATCCCTAATGCTAGAAAAACGACCCATGTATGATTTCTAGAATCATGAGATCTTTATCTTAGCATTTGAACAACAGCCTCATTGGCTTTTTTTTGCATCTATTCTATTGTTGTTTTATGATATAGTAGTGTCCACTGTACATTCTATGCATGTGCATAAAAAAATTAACATAAATTTCATATATATTAAACTATAATGCAAACTTAATTTTTGTGTATTTATAATACCTAGAATATAATCAATATATTTAATACAAATATACATATAATTTAATATAAACAGATAAAAAATAGTGAGTTAATGACTTTTTATTATGTTGTCTGCTTGGCTATTAATGTAAATTGATATCAATGAGTATTTTAAGTATGACATATAAAAACATATAGACAGAACAACTACTTTTGAAGTAAGAGTGTGCACATATATATATATATCGATCTACCATAATCAAATTATGTTTGGTGGGAAGTAGGTAATATTAAATCCCATAAATGTCTTTTTTTTTTTTTGATAGAGCAAATCCCATAAATGTCTTTGAAACCATTAAAATATGCCTATAAGTTAAAAAAATTATAAATTATACACTTTTCCCATGTTATCCAACATTTACACATAATTCATCCAAATACATTTTTGTTCCTACATGAAACTACATACAACTTTTCCACTTTTAAAAATATTAAAAATTGAAATTACATCCCCTCAGATCAAACATTACGCCTCGAAATTAACGTGTTTGACCAGCCATTATTTTAAAAATTATCTTTATCTTTTTTCCCTTAATGTAATTTTGTTTGGAGAGATGTCAGTCAAAAAGACACAATTTTCACAATCATTTTGTTTGGGACTTTCATGTCGTGTTTTACGAAATGCGTGTGTCTGAATAAATGACTAAATGTACAAGACAGTCAAGACTACAAGAGAATTAGACAAGAAAGAAAAGAGTACACTTATAGGTTATAGCTTTTTTTTTCCTTGTTTTTTGTTCCTAATAACAAGCAATTTTGCATGTAGTTCTTGTACATAAAAAATATTATTTAAATAATATAATTTAGATATATTTTCAAATAAATAAAATATAAAAATAAAAAACAAAAATAAAAAACAAAATTATGTCTATATAAAATATTAATGAACAAATGGTAATGCAGGAATAGTTGATTGTTGAAGTTAAGGATAATGGAGTAGATATTACAGTTAAATAGTGAAGTGGTCGTCGGTTTGAATGCTTTCCATTTTTTATCTCCACACCGCCATTTTAGACGCAAAAAGATCTTTCTTTTTTTATAATTAGTAATTATGCATAAGGTCCCACATATACTTAAAATAATCTAAAAAATGATTGTGAAGGAGTAGTTGTAGGTTAAAATAGTAATGGAGGATTGTATTTGAAGGATAAACTTGAAATTATAAAACTTGGTGTCCCAACACGTGTCATTTTAGACACAAAATGATCTTTTCTCTTTATAATAATATAAATAGTGTTGATTGTTAATTAAATAATCATCTTCTTTTGACTAGTTTCAACCAAATGGATCACTATTATGTAAACATCATCTTTGATCTTTCACTAGGAATATTGCATTGTGTTTGGGTTTAGGATTAATGAGGCAAAAAAAAAAAAAAAAAAACTATCAAAAAAATTAAATCCATTGTTTGGAACAAAATAAATATATAGCGCACTATTAGAATATATTTCGTTGTAAATGAGTGTTAGTAAAGTATAAAAATAAAAAAATATATCATAATTACATCCATCGTGTTTTCCTTAATACTTAATGGTACAATAATTCTGGTGAGTAAAAGAAAAAAAAAATAAATTAATAAGATAATTTTTATGTTTAGTCACTCTAGAAATATAAAAAATACGATGGCTTGAGAAATATTTTTTTCAAAAAATGTGAGATAAAAATGAGGAAGTCTAAGCAAGGGACTATCTCCACCTTGTTTTCCTCATTATATTTTATGTAAATTACCAAATAAGTTCAACTTTACTTATTTCTCTAATTTCATTTTCCTCATGAGCCAAAAAAATATTTCATTAAAGTTGAGAATAAAGGAATAATCTTGTTATTTTATTATGAGATATTTTTACAACATAGTCAACTCATAATTAGATTATATTTCTGCCCTAATTTTTTACATCTTTTTTTGGACCATTCTGAGTAACATGCAGTTTCTAATATTCGGTCGTGTGGTTATGATTCGTGACGTAAATTGAAAGTTACTTTTGTATATATTATACATATATTTATATATACACACACACATTTTTAATTATATTATATGATCTATCTTTTTTGCATTTGGTGTGGTCCAGGGGTAAACTTGTCTGTTTATTTGTTTTTATGTCCTGGTTTGGGAATTCTCACTTTATTCCGTGGAATTTGCCAAAACCTGTTTGGCGTCCACTTCCGCCCCTTCAAGAAAGTTACCATCCAAGGATAATTACCTCACATTCCCATTCCCCGAAGTTTATCATAATTATCAAAATACTTCCTAATATTTAGATAATTATTATTACATTCCTCTAAATTTTGGAGAGTTACTATTATACTTCTCCTATACCTTTTATTATCACTAGCATTCTATCACACTGTTCCCCACACATAAATATATTTTGTATGAAAGGCTATAAATTATTTCCAATATTAAAATAATAAATAAAAACGAAATAGAATAAATGCCTCTAAGTTAATGTTAAAATGAAATAAATACTTTTTAAATTAGCTTCATATAATGCTCATTAAATCTTCATATCAAGTGAAATTTTCTCCATCAAAAATTTTATTCATTTTCTTGAATTCAAAATTCTCAAAGAGTGACATTTAGTGGAGGTTTTGATTTGAATATGGTAAGAAATGGTAGAAGTCTTTAAAAAGTGAATCAGAAGGTGTTTGGCTATGTTTATTTAAAGTATTTCATAAGCTTTTATGTCTTATGAGTTGGTTTTGGAGTTTAGAAAATGTTATAGTTTATCTGAAAATTAGTTTTTAAAATGTTTTGATAAAATAAAACCTTTTAGCTTAAAAGACGTTAGTATTAACAATTTTGTAATTAAAACTGAAGCTGCATATTAAGATCTCAAAAATAAGTTAGCAACTCTTTATTTTTTGAAAAAGTGCTTATAAGATCTTAATTTCTTATTATAGGAGCTAATAAGAAATTTTTTAAAAAAATTTATCGAACACTTCGTCACATCTTATACGATTTTTAAAGATCCTATAAGCTCAACCAAAAACCCTCTAAGTTATTCAGAAAGTGCAGGAATTTTTTGATTGATAAATTACAACATTAATTTAAATTTATTGACTATATTAGATAAACGAAAGGGTAATTTTTTTTTTTTTTGACAGAAAATGAAAGAGTAAATTTCCTACATTCAAAATTGAGTGTCACAACTGCCTAGGGTTCCTTTCTTTTTCAATAGAAGAAGAATTGATTTTTGTCATTTTCTATGGTCAAAGATCAAAAAAAGCGAAATTTCCTGGTTTTTGATCGTGAAACACTACACCCAACTCATTAACCTCCGGTCCCATCACACTTTATTGGTTTTAAATATTATTCAAATGGACAAAATATTTTCTTACCCATATTTATTGTTGTTTTCCACTCAACTTTTTTGGAAGAGAATTCTTGAGAGCGTTTATCTCCATTCCACCTATATATGATTATTACATATCTCAAACACTAATATATTTCCTAACTTTTTAAAATATGATTTTGGAGTGAATCGCATTGAGTAGAGATCAAATTTTATATATAGTTCAATATTTAAAATCATATGTGTGTATATATATATATATATATATGGGATTAATTACTGATCTCTTTTACTAGACAGAATAATTACATACTATACTATTTCTCCTTTTGGAATTATGCAAATCTTTCGTTTGAATTTCAATTATTAAAAAGTTGAATTATATAAATTGACCAAATTACCCTCACTTACAAAATTTAAAAAGTTGAAAATTCAAATAGTGTTAATTACGGATCAAATTTCCCCTACGAGATATGTAACTACAAATTTGATGGTTGTGGTCGTGATAATATTAGGTGAAATTACACTTGGAGCTCTTAGACATGTAATAGAATCTCGACCTTAAAAACAGAACTTAACCTAAAAATAACACAATCGCTAGGTTTGTTAAGACAACTTTAAACTATAACCTTCTGATATTTAAGTTAGCTCAAGTCCAAAAGTATGAAAAGGTTTAAGAACAAAAGCATGTCCAAAATGTAGAGCAAGACCCCACAAACAATAAGTATTGTATTATCTTTCACCATAAACCTAGTTATAGTGTTCAAACTTCAAAAACACAAAAACTAATAAAAATTGAAAGAAAAGGCAAACAAGAAAACGACTTCCAACTTTTTTTTTAAAAAAAAAAATTATTTTTTCGTGTTTGATTCAAAGTTAGCCGGTAATCAAGAAAAATATCAAATAAGTTATAAGCTGGTCAACTTGGGCGGCTCTCATTCGTTGCCTCCATTTTTTTCCCAGTCAGAAAATTATGAACATCTTCCTCTTTTCCACCACAGCCCAACAAACAAGAAAAATCAGTCACTAATACAAAAACTACCAATTAATTACTTCTACTTAATCTAATCACCAGCTTAATTTAATCACTTTTTCCTAATCTCTTCCAACATAATATTTTTTTAGTGTACATACGTGCATCCCTGCCAAGTTTGGTTTTGTCCATCTGCAGGCCTTCCTGTATTCAACTACATTTTCACAACATTTGACTATCTGAAAAATCATCATTTTCTTCTCTTTGAATTTTTCACGTTTTCATTGATCACAGAAAAACATGAATTCCCAACAACCTTTCTGAGAAATACGTATATCGAAAAAAAACATCGTAGTACGAGGAGAAGTTTATGCTCATACGATCATGACAGAAGACGAAACAGAGCATTTTCTATGGCGTGTTGCTTTACTCTGTTTCTTGATCCTCATTACAGGTACTTAACTCGCAAAAAACTCGATGTTTCCTCGATTTTAATGCAAGATTTTGTGTATTTTCATTGTTTATTTGAGTTGGGATTTTCGAGGATGATTTTGTTCTGAGTTGACTTGTTATTTTATTGCAACTACTGAAAAATTCCGTGTTGGTTTTATTTCAATAGGAAGTCTTGTTCTTGGAGATTCATTGGAGACAGACAGACAAATATTGTTGAGGTTGAGGTTATTTCTGAAGGATCAAAATCCTGTTTCTGCTAATCAAGGAAAGTACATAAATTGGAACCCCAATGACTCGTCTCCATGCGAATGGCCGGGAATTTCCTGTGATAACATGACGAATCGTGTCACAGGAATCAATTTGTCCGACTGTAGTATCACAGGAAGTATATTCGGAAACTTCTCTGCCCTGTCAGAACTGTCTCACCTCGACCTGTCGGGCAACACGATTGGAGGGGTCGTACCTGCTGATTTAGGCCGCTGTCAGAACCTTAAATTCTTGAATTTATCGCACAACATAATCACCGGTGCCATAAACTTGACTGGATTAAGTAAATTGGAGGTTCTTGATTTGTCCCTTAACAGAATCGAGGTTGATATTCGTTTAACCATACCGGACGATTGCAGCCAGTTGGTTGTAGCGAATATTTCTAACAACAATATTACTGGAGAAGTGGTTGGAAGTATCTTTCAAAAGTGTTCAAATCTAAAGTATCTTGATCTCAGCACGAATGCTTTAACGGGAGATATATGGTTTGGATTCGATAGAATTGAGGAATTCTCATTGTCAGAGAATCGGTTCTCTGGTCCGATTTCAAAATCGATTTTCACGCTGAACTGCCGCTTACGCGCTCTGGACTTGTCTGAAAATGATTTCTTCGGAGAGTTTCCTGCGGAAGTGTCGAACTGTAAGAACTTGGAAGTGTTAACGTTATCGGGCAATAATTTTACCGGGCCAATTCCAAAAGAGATGGGGTTCTTGTCCAATATTCGAGCACTTTACTTGGCGAATAACAGCTTTTCAAGAGATATACCAGAAACCTTTGTAGGTTTGAGCAACTTAATGTTTCTTGATTTAAGCAGGAATAAGTTCGGAGGAGATATACAAGAGATTATCGGCCAGTTTAAGCAAGTGAGATTTCTTTTGTTGCATAATAATTCATACAAAGGAGGGATATATTCGTCCGGAGTCCTTAATCTTCCCAATATCATGCGTCTGGACTTAAGTTACAACGACTTTTCCGGTCCATTACCCGACGAAGTTTCTCAAATGGGAAGCTTAAAGTTCTTGGTTCTTGCATACAATAAGTTCACAGGAAGTATACCGTCAGCTTATGGAAATCTTACAGGACTTCAATCGCTCGATCTTTCATTCAACAGGTTAAGCGGTTCGATCCCTCCAAGTTTGGGGAACTTAAGATCACTTCTGTGGTTGATGCTTGCTAATAATTCACTCACAGGTTCAATCCCACCAGAGTTAGGAAACTGTAGCAGCTTATTGTGGTTGAATCTTGCAAATAATCAGCTTACGGGGAAAATTCCTCCTCAACTGGCAAATATTGGCAGTAATGTGACACCAACTTTCATGTTCAACAGGCAGAATGATAGTATGACTGCTGGCTCTGGGGAGTGTTCGGCAATGATGAGATGGATACCGGCAGATTATCCTCCGTTTAGCTTTGTGTATAAGCTGCTCACCAGAAAAAGGTGTAGAAGCTTATGGGACAATATTCTCAAAGGGTATGGCTTGTTTTCGGTCTGTTTACCGGGTTCTAACATTCGAACAACTCAGATAGCTGGCTATGTACAGCTTAGTGGTAATAAGTTGTCTGGCGAAATCCCGGATGATATTGGGAAGATGCTGAACTTTAGCATGTTGCACTTCGGACACAATCAATTCAGTGGTGAACTTCCTTCGGACATTGGAAAGTTACCTTTAGTAGTCCTAAACGTTTCGAGCAACATGTTTTCTGGTCAGATTCCTATGCAGATCGGCAACCTTAAGTGTTTACAGAATCTGGATTTGTCGGTTAACAATTTTTCAGGTCAGTTTCCTACAACCTTGAACAACTTGAGTGATTTGAGTAAGTTCAACATATCCTACAATCCGTACATATCTGGTGTTATACCAACAACTGGTCAGTTGGTGACATTTGAGAAAAATTCGTTCTTGGGAGACCCTCTTTTACGACTTCCTCCATTCATTGATAATGCTACAAATGATCATACATCGGGAAGCAAGAATGAAAGGGGCAAGAAACCTAAAGTAATAGGTGCATTTCTAGTGATTTTAGCCCTGATTCTTGCTTTCTTAGTCTGTGGACTAATGACAATCATAGTTTGCCTCCTTGTGAAGAGCCCAATCGACTCACCACGATACCTATTGAACGATTCAAAGGAACATCATGAGTTTGCATCGGGCTCAAGTGCATCTTCACCGTGGTTATCGAACACGGTTAAAGTTATCCGTTTAGACAAAACAGCTTTCACACATTCAGACATCGTTAAGGCAACTAAAAGCTTTTCAGACGACAGAATCATCGGTAGGGGAGGATCTGGGACTGTTTATAGAGGAGTTTTGCCTGATGGGAGACAAGTAGCTGTGAAGAAACTTCAAACGGAAGGTGTGGAAGGGGAAAGAGAATTCAGAGCTGAAATGGAAGTTTTAAGTGGGAATGGATTCGGTTGGCCACATCCAAACCTAGTGATGCTCTATGGGTGGTGCCTCAATGGATTAGAGAAGTTGTTGGTGTATGAATATATGGAAGGGGGGAGCTTGGAGGATATTATCACTGATCGAATACGTTTCAACTGGAGGAGGCGCTTGGAGGTTGCACTAGATGTAGCACGTGCTTTAGTCTTCTTACATCATGAGTGTTTCCCCAGTATAGTTCATCGAGATGTTAAGGCGAGTAATGTTCTTCTCGACAAGAATGGTAAGGCTCGTGTTACAGACTTTGGACTTGCACGAGTGGTGGATGCTGGAGATAGCCATGTGAGCACAATGGTGGCCGGGACAGTGGGGTACGTTGCACCAGAATACGGGCAAACTTGGAAAGCGACTACGAAGGGCGACGTTTATAGTTTTGGAGTGCTGGCGATGGAGTTAGCCACCGGGAGGAGGGCCGTGGATGGAGGAGAGGAATGTTTAGTCGAATGGGCTAAAAGGGTTATGGGAGATGCCCAAGTAGGATTCAATAGAGCGATTATACCGGTTGCTCTTTTGGTATCCGGCCTAGCTGATGGTGCCGAGAAGATGAGCGAGTTGCTGAGAATAGGGATATGGTGCACAACTGAGAATCCTCAAAATAGGCCGAATATGAAGGAGGTTTTGGCCATGTTGTTCAAGATTTTTTGCAGCCTCGAGGATGATTCTAAAGATTTGAACTTGTTTAGAACACTGGATACAAAAAGTTTTATTACCGATGTATAGGGTTCTTTGGCATGATTCTTTTTTGTAACTAAACACACTATTTTACTCTTAGAGAAAACAAGAACAATTTTGTCTTAAATTCATTAGGCTTGTGTGGAACTTTTGTTGCATAAAGATCATTTCTCAATTGTAAGTTTTAAGTAGCTTACGACTAATGTCATTGAAAGTGAATAAAGAACTATTTTGTAATAGGTTCCTTTTTTTTTCCCTCTCCCTTCCCCTTCTTCTTTTCCTTTTATATATTTTTTCAGGGCCAAACAAATGCACACATACTGACATACAAGACATATTGAGCCGTTTTGGTTAGGGAAATGTAAATAAAAACAGAAAAGTTTTATAATATTTTCTCGTTAATTAAACAATGGAATTGATTCGGTGATTCATTTTAGCATTGAGTGATTTAGTAGGTGTTTTGATGGGCTTATAAGCTATTTAAAACGCTCGTGTAAGATTTCTAATAACTTCTAATATATCAAACAATGTATTTCTACTGACTTCTAATATATCAAACAATGTTTAGTATTTTTTTCTCTTATTTTTTTCATATATATGGAAATAATTATAAAATAAGATGCAAGGGTTTTACAAGCACCCTCTCTAGAGAAAGGAGACTTAAAAGGTGTCTGGGGGCAAATTTGTAATTTTTATCTCATAAGTTAGGTTATTTCTAGTTTTCAGTCTCATTCATTTGAAAATTAGTATTTTAGTCCCACAACTTTTTAAGTTGTTGCAAACTTAGTGCCGCCGTTAGTATTTTAGTTCCATAAATTAGACCAATTTTGATTTTTAATCCCATAAGTTATGTCAATTTTGATTTTAAGTCCCATACGATCGACTAATTGTGATTTTCAGTATAATAAGTTGGGATTGAAGATCTAAATTTACCTAGCTTATGAGACTAAAGTTATAATTTTCTCAATACTTAGCGGATCCAACATGTGCCTTATGCCTTTTCTATTCAAAAACTAACAGTGGGACTAACGTTGCAACATCTTAAAAAGTTGTAGGACTAAAATACCATTTTTTAAAATAATGGGACTGAAAATCAAAATCGACCTAATTTATAGGACTAAAATTGCAATTTTCTCAGTGGTTGGATGAGCTTATAAGCTCTTTTTTCTTCTTTATCTTCCTTAATCAAGATTATTTGACTCTAGAAAACTTAATATTGACAAAATTGTATTTAAATTGTCACTATTAAAAACTTACTACACATGTACACTGAAAATCTAGTGATAATGAAAATCTTGTTAGAATGACAACTTTTGTTGTCTATCACTAGATGTTTATAATGATAGTTTGTACGCTAAATTTTGTCTCATTAAATTGTATTTTGACAAAACAAAAGTTATATTCTCACTTAAAAGACAAAGACATATAGGGAAATAACATACTTTGCCGTCCAGATTATGATTAATTTTTTTCACTCACCAAACTTATTATTTTTTTTTTCCAGACTCAATTAATTATACAAACTTTTAGAAAAGTTGCATTTTATCATATCACATCATCTCCAATGGAATAGTTGTAGATATTAGGTCCTGATTTGAATGCCAGTTACAACTTAAAATATATTCCAAAGACCAAAATATTCTTTAAGTTATAATCGATATTTGAATCAGAATGGAATATTTGCAAATATTCCACTAGAAATAAGTTGAAATGGTAAATTGCCACTTCTCTGAAAATTAGCATAGCTAATTAAGTCGGAAAAAAATTGGCAAGTGAAATATAAAAATGGTCATACTACAGACGACAAAGCGTAGTTATCCCTAAAAGATGTCATTGCTAATAAAAAGAAAGTCATTATCACCTAAAATATATTATTTTTGTTAATTTTTATATTGTTTTGCAATTTTTCATCACTTAAGATAGGTGTAATGTGAATTAAAATTGGCAATATAAGATCTTGAGTCCAAACTCTAAAACATGTAGGTACCTGTTTCAACCAGAACATTGTTGTTTTAACTTTTTTTTTTTTTTTTTGCCCACATTTAATTGATTATTAACTATAACACTAAGTTAATCATCAATATCTTCAAACTACAGAAGGTGCTTCTGTAATTACGCCAAATCTCTAAGAGTACTAAGACAATTATCCCTTACCTTTAGTTGATTATTAGTTATTGCAAATTACTTAATCATTAAAAGCTTGATATAAAATCATATAACAGTACTTCCACTCAAGAAAAAGCACTAATTGCCAATGGCAAAGGGCACTAATATTACACATAAAATTGAACTCTAATCACACATAATTAATAAAACACACCAAAATTATGATTAATTTCCATTGCTCAAAATTAAAATGAGCATGAAAATCAATTATTTCTAAGCATGGGAAGCTGGATTAACAGGGTATTTTTGAGCATTTTTGACAATTTTTGTGAGTGCAGCTTGGCCAAGATCAAGGCCACAAACATCAGCAAGCTGCACAAGGTATAGTAGAACATCAGATAGTTCTTCTTCAAGATGTTCTTTGTCATCAGAAGTCCAGTTTGGCAGTCCTTTTGCCACTTCCCCTTTCCATTGAAATATCTCTGATAATTCTCCTACTTCTCCCACCTGTTTTACAATTAGGAAAAATGGTTTATACATTGTTAAAAGCTACATAAATTTATATATATATTTCATTTTATTGCTCTTGAGGTTTCGAAAATTACTATCTCACCTCTTGATGGTAGTTCAATTAATGGATAATTATAATTATATCCCCTGAAAACCTTGAAACATGACAAGTAGACCCTCTGGTGAGGGGGCACAACTATGATTATGTGTCAGCTTATAGAGTGCAATTGTAATTATGGGTCAGCTAAACTAAACGTTAGGGGATGTAATGATAGTTATCCAAACTTTAAGAGATATTTTAATAATTATGTCAAGTCTCATGGAATGTTGACGTAATTGTCCCTCTACGGTTTCAATATGCTATTTGAATATTATTTTGATTCATGATGAGATTTATTTATGATTTATAGGTTTTCCGTAGTGGCCTAAGATTGAGTCAACTTTGAAGAAAAGTATATGGAGCTTTGACGATTCACACATTCTTAATGAAATAATTAAGAGGTTGTTTGGTTAAACTTACCTAAAATATTTTAAAAATATTTTCGATTATTATAGAATGTTGGATTTTATTTTTAAAATAAATTTGTTAAAATGTTTAGATCAAATCAGATCTCGGTACTTATGAGATATTACAACTAACAATCTGTAATTACTATGATAAAATTAAAATATCATGTTTAAATCTTAAAAAAAAAAAATAGTTTTGAGCTCCTTATCCTTTTCAAATAGTTTATAAGGCTCTAACATCTTAATTTAGGAGCTTATAATATTTATTTTTTTCCTTAAAAAAGGATTTAACCAAACCTTGATTTTATAATGCATATATTATAAAATGTTTTGAAACGCATAAAATTCACCTAAATACCTTTTAAGTAGAAACTAACTAGGAGGTTCTTTTAAATCTGCACCTTATTTTTTGGGAGAAAATACAAAGATCATGACAAGTGAGTGACGCAGAAAATTTTATTGTATGACGACATTGCCAATCACTAATATGATACACCATTCACTACTAAAAAGTATAAAAAATGAAAATCTACCCATTATCAAAATAGTGAAACAAAAAATGTGACACATTATTAAATACCTATTTATTTATTTATTTTTTTGAAGCATTCAAACAACTATTATGGAAAGATAAAATATAGTCGTGTTTTATAATGTATCATACGAAATAAAAGATAGAACATGTTATAAAATAGAGGATCTAAACTACATTGCACATAATTCAAGAACATACCAAAGCAAGAAGCAAGTTTCTAGGACTATGGTATTGTTCCCAACCCCTTGCTCTAGCAAACTCTGCAAGCATATCCCTAAGATCTTGCAATGAAACATCCTTAACCTTCTTGCCACACTCATGATTGTACTTCTCCATCATTAATCTTCACTAATTTTATGTGAAAAATATATGCTT